>CAUYPK010029024.1:0-16432 GCA_963574355.1 Loris lydekkerianus
GTAGCAGGGGAAGAAGGTAGGGTGAAAAACAATGTAGGCCCGTCCACAGGGGATTTTCTAGAATTTCTTTTCTTCTCTTTTCTAGATCTTCTTGGAGTGTTTTGACTTGTTTTGCACGATCTCAGATCTGTTGGCATAAAAGTACTATAATATTATAAAACCAATTTCAGCAAACCCAGATAATTTAAAATAACATAAGCTTATGAATCTTTTCTTCTCTTATCACTTTTGATATCAACATTCTTATTAACTGGGGTCCAAAGAAAGCTCCAGTGGATACTATGATGTACAAAGGAATTTTTGCTAAAGCAATTTTGGGTGCTTGTTCAGTAATCCAAAAACGTGGGGTTGCTGGTTCAGTTAGTCCAAAGTCTGTAAGATAAAGAACAGGTTAGACCCACATGAGCATGAACCAAAGCATTGTAATAAGTGAAGACCACTCGCTTTCTCTCTAGAGAAGGCCAAAACTCACTTTAAAAATTTCCAACCGATAAAATCAAATATATCCATGATAATCTCATTAATTTACAGTTAATCTCTTCATAGAACACATTGACTAGTGTGTGTTTGAGTAACTTTGAGGAGTTGTGGGTGCTACCAATGGCTACCGGATCTCCCTTGTTCTCCTAGTCTCACAAGAGAATATATTTTGTATTCCATCCTACCTAGACCCACTAGTAAGAAAATACTGGGAAACACACTTCAATTCAATTCAACACACCACAAAGTCATCATAGTTCACCACTGTCAATCAGGCACCTATACACATTTCCTTAAATAACACTTAATCTCTTAACTGTAGACAATCACAAAATAATGCCTCCATTTACAAAACACAGGTACCTGGCATATAATCAAAACCTTTTAAGCATTTTTCCAGGAAAGAATACAGACTCTCTGGGTGATATTTCTCTTCTCCATTGATATCCAAATTCCTGATCTTTCAACCAAACTATTTGCCATAGTCTGTGAATCAATATGCAATTGTATTTATGACTATGTGTCATTCCAGGTAAAAGATTTCTAAAATTGAAAAATAAAGGCTGGCTGGGGTGGTTCACATCTGTAATCCTAGTACTCTGGAAGGCTGAGGAGAATGTATTGCCTGAGTTCTGAAGTTCAAGAACAGCTTGAGCAAAAGTGAGACTAAAAATAGAAAAATGAGCCAGGCATAGTGGCATGCAAATGTAGTTCCAACTGCTTGGGAGGCTGAGGCAGGAGGATTGCTTGAGCCAAGAATTTGAGGTTGCTGTAAACTGTGACACTACAGCACTCTACACAGGGCAACAGAATATGACTCTGTCAAATAAATAAATAAATAAATAAACAAACAATTCAAGCTTGTACACTTGGTGGATTTTCCTTTACCCTTGTACATTCGGGCTATAATAGAATTAAATTATTTAAGGAATGAGTTGTATCTCTTTAAGTCCTCCTTACAACTCTGCCAAGTTCATTGCTCCACAATTGAGAGCCCTTAAAAATGTTATTCTATTTCCAAATTGGAAATATTGACCTTTCATTTATTTTAAATAACTAATTTTCTCCCTTTTTACAAGTGTTTCAAATTTAATTTATCTACATTAAAAAACTAGTTTTTTAAAAGTACTTGGCAGGTTGTAACAATAGGCAATGTTCAGAATGAGCAGATAACAATGTTGGCAAATACTAGACAGAGTGAGTTATTTTTAACGGAAAAAGATTATAAAGAGAAAAATGACTTATTACTTAGTTTCTCTTTGAGGGGAGTTATCTTTAGCCACTACTATTATCTTTTTAAAATAGTAACAAGATTATTAAGAAAATTGATTTCATACCTGCGGAACAAAATAACATTATTTTGAACATTTTTCGATGTTCATTTTGAACATTTTTCAAAATAATGTTATTTTGAAAATATTTTGAAAAAAAAATTTTTTTACCAAAAAAATTTCATAGCCATGTATTGGTTTCTTAGGAAAAAAAACACACACAACATGTAGGTGTGTGTATAGTGGGTATATTGTCTATATACACACACATACATGTTTATATGTCTATACACACACACAGAGATATACATATGTATGTATGTGTTCATGTATATATTATTTTCAAAATGTGACAACATAGGTACTACATTAAATTACTTATATTGGGCATATGGAAACATAGTGGAAACTAAGTGTAGTTCACCTCATACAATGATCACTGCAAAAAAGATGACTGGGGAAGCAACCTAAGTGCCCACCAATTCATGAATGGATCAAAAAAATGTGGTATTTGTATACCATGGAATTTGTATACCATGAATATGAATATGAATACATATTCAACCATAAAAATAGACGATGATCCAATATCTATTGTGGCAATCTAGATAGAGTTGGGAGACATTCTTCAAAGTGAAATATTACAAGAATGGAAAAACAAAACCCACATGTACTCAATATTAAAGTGGAATTAGTTGATCAGCAGATCTTGTGCATATGGAAGTAAAGCCTAGTGAGTTAAGAGAGTGGGAGAGGTAAGAAAGCGATGGGTAAAGTCCTTTTCAGTGGGTACATTGCATGTGTACATTGCACTCTTTCTGGGTCAATAATTGTGACCTTACCACAGTACTTTAAAATATTTTAGCATCTCTCAATAATATTGTATTTCCTTTTATTAACAATTAATTTTACATTAAATGCAAACACATTTTCAAATTCTACAAAATAAAGCATTCTATTTTGGCTATTTTGATGTAAAATCTTTGTTAATATCCTTAGCCAGTCAGATATCTTTCATGTAACCATATTTTCACTTGAAATAGTCTATGTAGTTTAAATCAAAGTAACAAATTATGAAAACCAAAAGGTGTAATTCTTACTGGCTAAACTTTGAAAATCTTTACACATTTCTCATATTGTGATTCTTCTTTTGAATGTGTTTTTATACAAATTTGTGCAGTAGGTAATTCCAACTATAAATTTCTAAGAATTCTTGTTCCTGAGCCTGTCCTCATGTGTAATTCATATAATTAATTGATTGGAGCCATGCACAGTGGCTCACACCTGTAATCCTAGCACTCCTGGGGGGTGAAGGTGGGTGCATCACTTGAGCATGGGAGTTCGAGACCAGCCTGAGCAAGAATGAAACCCCCCACTTCTACAAAAGATAAAAAAATTACCTAGGCATCTTGGCGGAAACCTGAAGCCTCAAGTATTTGGGAGTCTGAGGCAAAGAGGATCCTTTCACTCTGGAGTTTGAGATTGCTGTGAGCTACGACATTGCCATGGCATTCTACCCAGGGCAACAGAGCAACACACACACACACACACATTCTTTGATTTTTAAAAAATATATTTTAGCCTCCAGAACCAGGATATTTTAGGCAATGATTTATTAAATGATCATACTATATTAGAAAATTATTTATGTTCTATATTACAGAATAAAATTATTATTCAAAGGACATTGAAGTGCAAAATAGTATTTAGATATGTAAAGTGCAATGATATCACAAAAATCAGTACAACAGCATTCATTAAAATTAAAAATTTGTTGCATTATGACATCAAGACAATAAGTTGGCATTATTTAAAACAAACGTGCTAAAACATTTATTAAAAATAATTTGCTTTTGCTATACTAAGACTCAAAAGCTCTAATTGATATTATAGTTATAATTATAGATATTAAATGTATTACTTACTGTTTTTAATGATGTTGTCTAGACATAGCAACAATCTCCAGTTAAAATGCTTTAGCAATATGATTGTCATAAAATAGAGGTTGCTGAATAATTGTTTCTTTTTATATTTTCTATTATTGTCTGAACTGAGACATCTGCATCGAAACACTTCATAAAGTCATCTTTTCAAGATTATGACTATTGAGATTTCCAATATATAAAAAGATAGAAACTACAATGTAACTGAAGAAGAGTCGACTTTTGAAATCTCTTGCATAATAAACACAGCTATATTTCACTTATAGATGATATCTTTTTAAATCTTGTTAATTTTTGATTAATAAATGTGTTATTTTTTCCAAGAAAAACGAATAAGTTCAAACAAAATATATTGTATTTTACTTTAGCAGAAATTTCTTAAACTTCATCATTATAGACAGTTATCTTAATTTATTTTACAAAAATACATGTTAATCTGTTTGTTTTCTCATACAATTGTCAAGACCCACATTTGTTTCCATCTCCCACTATTTTGCTAATGTAAAAGTTAAATTTGAAAGTTTTGTTGCTAGTATGACTGGTTCTTATTATTTAGATACTGACATTTTGATAATTTCTTTTTTTTTTGTTTTGTTTTGTTTTGTTTTTTTGTTTTTTTTTTGTAGTTTTTGGCAGGGGTTGGGTTTGAACCCGCCACCTCTGGCATCTGGGGCTGGTGCCCTACTCCTTTGAGGCACAGGTGCGGTCCCAATTCTTGTATTCTTAATAACTTCAAGAACAGAAAATTGAGTAAATTGCCAAGCCTAAGGCAGTCACTTTGGTGGTATTTGTGTAAGTTTTCACTGTGTTTCTCTGGGTGTGTTGAGAGAGAGAAAGCGATAGATAGATAGATAGATAATTGAAATCCATCTTTACACCAAAAGCTCTAATAAAATTAACTTTAAATGCATTCGTTTTTACAATTAGGAAGTCAAGTACAATATTTTACTACATGAACAGGAAATCTGGCCCTTCTCTTACTGCCCCCTGTATCCCTGTATCACACTCAAATTCCAATATTATGACTCAAGTTCAACCATTGTTTATCATGTCTTCATTCTTTTCAGTAAGACAGAAGAGTCAAAGAAAACATGACTTCCTTCCTTAAAGATTTTTTAGAAGTTAGTAAAAATAATGGGGATCAATTACCTATCTCAGACCCATGTACCTTTATTAATCTGTATGTCTGAGCTATTTATTGAACACATGTTTTCTAAACTTTAATCATAATTGTGTATGATATATATTATATATCATTTTATGTTTTTCTAGGAGAACCTTATAAAAATTGGAGTTAAAATTTTTACTCTAACATATGGTTGAATATACATCATTTTCAATCTATAAAACTGTCACAAAACTCCTTTGTTATGACAGATTTTAGAGTCAATAAGATCTTTTTAAAGATGTTTTGGAAACTTTTGAAGAAAAAAAATTGTCAGGAGCTGAGTTGAGCTGGAGAGAGCTGAGCTACCATGTGTTGGAGTAGTCAATTAAGAAACACGCCAAAATGAAAGTTAACAGTTAAGTCTTTAATCACTTACTGCTATAGTGTAAGCAAAATGAGAAAGTGCCGGGTGAGAGTGAGATTTATCATTGCACACATTGGTGGGATGAAATGGGAAGATTTTTCTCTGCTGAAGGAGCCCTTGAAAAGAGGCTTCTGCCATTTTATGGACCTGAGTGCCAAGGAGAGAGAAAGTGGAGAGGCTGATAATGGGGAGATACTGAGTCAGAGTGGAGAAAAATATCCTCAAAATCCTCCCCCTGCCCCTTTAAGAAGGGCTCAGTGGCTCTTTGCCTCTGCCAGGGTCCATAGTAAAGTTTCCATTGGATTGAGGCATGAAGACTAGAAATGTAGGATGTGTAAGAGTGTGGTTGGCCACAGGGATCTGATTCTTTGAGTTCAGAGACTACGGTGGCATTGGCTGTGTACAGAGTCTGGTGTGGGGAGGGGAGTTTTCCTACTGCTCTAACTTCATGCTGTTCATGTGCATTAATTTTTGTATTAGTCAACTTGGGTCATCAAGCAAGGTACCATAGAATGCGTGGCTTTAAGGACAGAAATTTGTTCTGCAATCTGGGAAGAGCAAAATTAAGGTGCTGGCAAGGTAGTTTTCATTCTGAGGCTTCTTCTCTGGGTTGGGAGGCAGCAGCCATCTCATCGTGTGCTCACAGAACCTCTTCTCTGTCTCCACAGAGAGAGCATGGGAACTCTCTAGAGATGCTTCACATAAGAACTCTAATCCCACACAACCTCGTTTAATCTAAATTGCTTCCATAAAGGAACTATATACAAATAAAATCACTTTGGTGCATTAGGGTTTTAAAATGTGCATTTGTGGGAGACACAATGTTTTGGTCCAGAACAATTTATTTTGAATTTAATTAATTATGCTTTATATAGACAATTGTGAGAAATGAAAAAATATACATGAAAACTATATTATATTCATAATATAAAATAATTACTTTCATATTTTTGAGAAAATAGATAATCATTAGCTGTTTCATTTATAAAATAACTTACAGGAAGTATAGTAACCAATAATTTAGACTTATCTTTACAAGTTAACTAATAATATAAATGAGTTTATGGTGGCGGTTGTGTGTTTCCAGGTTAAGGAGGACTCAGAAAATAATAACATAAATATATATGACTCCAAATATAATAATAATATAGGTATGTAAGACAGAAAATATTGTGAATCAAAGCTATAAAATGTGTTTGTGATTTTATATGCATTTATGCATATATATGTATATCTAGTTGTAGATATAAATACAAATGTGGATATATATATAGCTATGTAGGTAGAGATACAGTCTATGATATTTTCAAATCGGAATGTGAATTTGGTGAGGATTTTATTTGGCATTGTTTGGCATTTCTCTTCCACTTTGAATATTTTTGCATACATATGCAAACTTTTAATAGGTAGGCACATTTTTTAATGCATTTAGCACATGCTAAAAAGAAATGACTATATAATTATTAATGATCAGGATATTCAACTGTATGTTAGTCTACTTATTAGAGTTAATAGCATTGTAGAATCCAATAAAAACATCTGCAGGGATTTTAAGTTGTTGCTCCTACGCTACAGTATCTCATTGTTCTTTATTCCCACGTATTCCACTGTTGGTGACACTTCACAGTGTTTTTAATTTTACGATAATGTTGATAGTCATAAACCTCACTTCATAGTTTCTCTAATATAAAATTACAGACTAACAATCTTAGGCTAAGACTCTTACATGTTTCAGGAGTAAAATGCATGTATTTGTGTTGCTCTGATTTTTTATGTAAGGATATAGCTTGGGGAAATTACAGAGTGTGTATAAACATTAGTTTCTCATCTTATTAAATGAGAAAAATAATAAAGAGTTTAAAATAGAATTCTAGCACAATTTGCCATGTAACACAGGAGTTATGCAAAAAGACCTTACATTTCTCATTTAGTTTTATGATTCAATGTAACTGGATTCTATTTATTTTGTATTATATTCCATATATGAGATATTAGTTCCCATATAAAATTTTTATATAAAGTGACATTTCTTCTATACTCCAGAGGGTGCATGTCTGCCTTTAATTTGTACTAATATTGTAACCCATTTCATTGCAGTTCTAATATGGCCCCCACAGAAAATAGATGCATTTGTAAAATATTTTACCCAAAAGTACAATTTCATTTTATTTAATTTTGTAATGCTCTTGATGTTTGCCTATAATATGCTATTTATCAAAGTATCTGAAGCAAATGCATTAATTTATACTTGTGCAGCTATTGATCCATGTGACTATTTTGAAAGTAAAAGCTAAATTGAGATTATGCAGGGTTGCTCATACGAAAATTTATTTTCAATTATTTTTAATTTCACAAGTATATTATTGCAACTTAATTTTTCCTTCTAATAGCAACCACTTAAAAATTGGTTTAAACAAATAAGTCTTTCCATTTTTTAGTTACTGAAATAACAACAAAAGTAAGCCTATGAACAGATTTTTTTTAAAGGCTAAATGATCATCTCAAACAAAGTATTGTATTTCAATTTCATTATAATTCAATTTTCTGTTTGTCTCAGAAAAAATTCTCAACTTCGTATACTCTCAAAATTAGAATATTTAAATGAAAACAAGTAGCAAAGATAAGAAGTTGCAAAAATGTTAAAATCTTTGCTCAAGAATGGAATTGTAACTATGAATGAATTTAAGGATAATAAATTGAAACAGTCTGAACTAAAAATAAAGAGCCTCAGTCTAAATCACATTCTATGTAGTGTTTTCTTGACACTTAATATAACTTTATTTATTAAATTTGCAAGTGCATTTCCTAGTGGACATCTTGGTTCTTAGATTTTCCCCATACTCAGATCCCTAAGAACTTTCTATTCCCACAACTACTGACAAAATTGTTATTCTTGCCTGCTCTTTAAGACCATATGCCCTTTCAGTTAATTTTCTTTGATTTTGGTTTGCTTTGTACTAAATAACCAATTACTTGATGTAATCTTCAAAGGCACAACCCAGGAAGCTTCACAGAAAGGGGATATTCTGTAGTCCAAATATCAATAAAAGGAAAAGAAATAATCAAAAAGGGAGTGGCCCACTCCTGTAATCCTAGGACTCTGGGAGGCCAAGGTGGGTGAATTGCCTGAGTTTAGGAGTTCAAGACCAGCCTAAGAAAGAGAAGACCCCATATCTAAAAACAGTCAGGCATTTTTGTGCAGCTGCCTATACTCCCAGCTACTCAGGATGCTAAGGCAAGAGAATCACTTGAGCTCAAGAGTTTGAGGTTGTTGTGAGCTATGATGCTATGGAACTCTACTGAAGGTGACAAAGTCAGACTTTGTCTCAAGAAAAAAAAAAAAAAAAATAGCAGATAAACCAATTTCAAGATGGTCCTAGCAAATGTGAAGAAATGAGGGTTCCTAGACTGTAACTGTGTACAAATGTTCCTTGATTTTTTCTTATTCCTGTTAAAACTGTGGGAAGTTGAAATTTTTCTAATTGAAAAATACATTTAAGGACACACCCAAAGCTCAGTGAGTAGGGTGCAGGCCACATACACCCAGGCTGGCAGGTTTGAATCTGGTCCAAGACTTCTAAATGAAAATGCCAACTGCAACAAAAAAATAGCTGGGCGTTGTAGTGGGTACCTGTAGTCCTAGCTACTTGGGAGACCGAGGCCAGAGAATCGCTTAAGCCCAAGAGTTCGAGGTTGCTGTGAGCTGTGACTTTATGACACTCTACCAAGGGTGACATAGTGATACTCTGTCTTAAAAAAACAAACAAATAAAAAAATACATTTAATGCACCTTAGCTACCAGACATCATAGCTTAGCCTAACCTGCCTTAATTATATTCACAACACTGGGAAAATTCATCTAGCACAACATTTTATTTTATATTAAAGTATTGAATATCCCGTGTAACTTATTCAGTATTGCACTGATGGTGAAAACAGAATGATTGTGTGTGTACTCACCATTAACATACACAGCTAAAATTTGATCAATTGATTAAATAGGTAGGTTATCTTCCATGGCAAATGCACATTCTTTACACCTGGATGCATGCCCACATACTGTGGATGGTCTCAGCAGGCGTCCTCAAACTTTTTAAACAGGGGGTCAATTCACTGTCCCTCAGACCATTGGAGGGCTGGGCTACAGTTACAAAAAAAACCCCAAAAACTATGAACAAATTCCTATGCACACTGCACATATCTTATTTTTGAAGTAAAAAAAACAAAACGGGAACAAATACAGTCACATTGCCTCATGTGGCCTGCGGGCCCCACTTTGAGGACCCCTGCATTATGGAAAAGCAGAAGTAGGTTGAATGGCATGTTGTTTTGTGTGCAATGTTCTTTAGCCTGCAGAATAAAATAGTTCGAAAAACAGCCTCAGACAATGCTGACATCATGTAGGTTTTCTTCTTATGGTGTAAACAGGAAGGGCATGCTTGCTCATACTCTTGAATACTCTAGGGTTCTCCACATGGTATATTATGAAAGGCCTTAACTTGAATCTGGAAACAATTCCACCCAATGGAAGGACTGAATGGTTTCTGAATGTCTTGAATCCTGGCATTGTCTTGGACTCTTGATAGATGTATTTATATTTTAGCACATGCTTCTGAGAACAGGCTCATTTCAAAGACAATACGTATTATGTATATCTCATCCATAATTACCTTATGAAGCTCTTTCTTAGATGTTTTGGCACCTTTGATATTAGCAGTTGTTGCCTAAACATCAGCCTTCACCTTATGACAATTTTGACATCTCTGAAACTTTAGAACCACCTATGACTTCTAAAAAATATCAACATAATTGATTCTCTTAACTTTTTAGATGGTCAAGATCATGGATTGTGGATGTCTTAACTCATGTGCAAAGACCATCACTAGCTTGTTGCCTTCAGGGTGAGCGATTATCTTGAGTTTCTTCTCAACAGCAATTGCCTTCCTCTTCTCACCAGAAACAGGAGACATGAGATATTTTGTATTAATAGATATCATGGAATACATAAACAAAAAATACGGTATCAAAAGGAAAAAAAAAAAAAAAACTCTTGGCAACACAGTAGGCTGTAAATGTTTTTTCTTTTTCTCTTCTTTTTTTTCTTTTCTTTTTTTTTTTTTTTTAATCCTCTTGATTATATGCTGACTGAGAGACGCAGTTTTTTGTAGCCTCCCTGAATTGCTAGGGAGTATGATATGCATACCATTAGTCTAGGAAAAAAACAAAATTCAAAATTTGAAGTATGATTTCTATTGAATGAGTATTGCTTTTGCACCTTTGTTAAGCTGAGAATTTATGAGTCAAATTACTAAGTCAGAGTCCATCTCTGTATTTAATAGGTAGAAAATTAACTATGCTTTAGTAAAATTTCTGTCCAAAGTTAATTAATGACCTCATGACTGAAAGTTCAGAAGAGAAAGTGCTGTGGAATAGGTGAAGATGTCATTACCAGTGGGTCAGAATAATTAAGTCTCATTGAAAAAAACATTTACATAAAGGTAAGTCCTCAAAGCACCACATTTTCTCATGTAATTGGCTCTAAACAAAAATTTAAACCACAGATTCAAATGAAATTCCTAGTAATAAGTAACATCATTTTTACTCTTTATGAACAAATATTGAGAACATCATTTGAAATTTTAGGTACATAGTTTCAGGGATTTTTAAAGTATTAAATACCCAAAGCAAGGGCAAATATTGTGCTTCAAATTGCATCACATGAGCGTTGTGAAAACAAATGAACTCTTGCACACTTAAATAATCAACACAACACTACTCTACAATAAAGTACTGAGCCAGCAACTAAAAGCTGCTCCTATTTTCTGATTGTGATTGAGAATCGTATTTCATTCTGTTTTTGACCAGAGAATTCTCTTCAGAGTCCCAAATTCTGAATCAGAGGAAGTTATCTATAGAATGGGCAAATTATCATTCACCTGATGACATTCAAAGCTTTTTGTATATTATATAAAAATTTAAAATTTGTCCTTTTGTTTTTTTACATAATTTATTTTATATGGAATACATACTGGTGAACACAATATAACATGATCCACTGCTCTTGAACCAGGAGCCATGTACCATTCAAGTTTTTGGTAGCATGCCAGAGGCTATGTGAAGCCAAAAGGATAAAGATTGCTGGAAGTTAATTTTATCAATGTAAACATAAACATTATTATTATATTAAAATATGATGTCACGACTGCATAAATGATCTGGCAAGACAGGGATTGACAGTAGACGCTGCAAGAGGTGAGGCTAACCATAGGTGCAGGATAGCACTGAGCACTTCTCGCAGAGTCCTTTTATTGAGAAGATACATAACAGGTGGAAAGATAACTAAGCAAAGACATGCAGGAGCTGCGTGCTTGGGGAAATGATCTCATAGGTGCCAACAGAGTATGTACTCAAGGAAATGATCTTCCAGGGTGATAAAGAAATGACCTTCAAAATACTAAATGCAATTTTTCTCCACTAATCCTTTAAGGAACTGTCATAAAATGCTTAATGTTTAACAATAGCCTTACTACTACAGGACCGAACTTTGCTCCTCCAGGATTACTGAGTTACTTGTTGCCTTGCCATCCAAGTCACCAGAGATTTCCAGGCTTGCAAGGAGAATGTCTTAGTCTCAGTAATTCCTCAGATGAGTTATGATATTGGTGACTGTTGTAGTAAGTATGATGTTTAATCCTCTATAATATGAGTATATCATTCAATAGGAACCATAAAATGAGAATAGTTAACGTGAAAGCTGAGAATTTGCAAACATGATGATGCTCCAGCAGAGCCTGTTAGAGTTTAGCCCACACTGTTAGCACCACTTTAAATCTTTAACCGACATTGAGTTATTGGCTAAAATGAATTTGTCACCTTTGGCAGAGTCATCCTGGAGAACCTTAATGTTATATTGTAAAGGATTATCAGAATTTGATAAAACATAAGCTATTCAATGTAGTTTAGAGGGAAAATAATAAACAAAAGCATGCATGCTAACTCTGGCTTAGATGTATGTTTTGTTTAGCCAAAATATTATTTTAAATTATTAGAAAAAATATGCAATTGCTACATATAAAATTTAGTTTGAGTCTAAGAAAAACTATAACTCGCTATTCAGATGACACTGCTTTTGCAAAGCCTCTGAAAACAGCAGCCAGAATAAGCTCCTTCTTGGTGAAGTATGCATTTAAACTTGCCACAAACTCCAGCCGTTTTTATAAGCCAGCTTACACTTGCTGCACTCATTTGCCTTACTGGAATATAACTCGATGTTCCATGGTTTACAGATTAACAGGGTTTAACAGAGAATTACCAAAACATAGAATATAGGACACTAGTTTCATTGACATCCAAATGCAAGGACAGCTGCCTTCACAGATTTTATCACAGTTGCCATTTGGCTGTAGTAAAATTAATAAAACTATCAAAGGATCTCTTTTATGAAAACACTGGATCTGGAATGAAAACTTTACTTGTAGCAAAATCCAAAATATCTGCAAGTAACTGCCCTGACCACATATAAAACTAGGATTGAGAATGGGGGGTAATGATGTTATTACAAACAAAAGGAGGGAAAAAGCCTCTCAAAATTTAATAACTTCCTGAATTTACTAAAAGGCAAGGTATGATTAAAATGATACAATTTAAAATATCTGAATTAGATAAAAATGCATACGAAGAAATAATTGATTCTATATGTTGCAGTAGTTTGTTCCTGACAAGATGAATTTTGATGAGTGAGGCTGTTGAGAATGACATTTATTAGTAACAGGAAGACTACCTTATTATGTTCTAAAAAAAACAGGTTTAGTAGTTTCCAAAACCTTGCTGAAGGCAAAAGAACTTTGAAACAATGTAACTTTTGTGTCTTGCTCCTTTGCAGTAAGTTATAGAAGTTGCTTGACTTTATTAAATAAAACAAGAATTTCAGAGAAAAAGTTCCAAAATGACTTAAAAACCATTTTTCAAGGCCTGCTGTCTTTTCTTTTATCTTCTTTCTGCATACTTCTTTGTTTATTAGGTTTCTCCTGCTCAGAAGATATCATTGAATGTTAATGTATCAGTGTTTGCCTATTAAAGTTACTCCTTTATGTCTCAAGAAAGCCACTAGTTCATTAATCAGAGCGTTCAGGGAATTTATATTACAGTCCGGACCCTCTGGTATAAACGTAAAAAGTGTATGCGAATAGACAGGTCAGGACTACGCGTCCTTATATCTTTTTAAAGTTTTTATATTGTCCCTGCTCTCCTTGGTTTCTTTTTATTAGAATGTCTATCCCAAATTAACATGTCTCTCTCAAACAGAACACAACACAACTTCAATATGCAATTTCCCCACTCAGAGAGATATTTTAAAAAACAAGAAGTGGGAATATTAATAATAGTCTCAGAAATATGTGATTGAGAGAGTGACCTTGGAGATAGAATAGGTTTAAATTTAATCATTTGTGGACCTAGTGTATGCAAACCCCTGTTACTGTCAGTACCTTTAATTAGACCTCTTATTACTAATGGTATAAAATCTAAAAATTAAAATAAAACCAAGTGTGTCTATGTGTATGTGTGTTTTAAATGATTACTTCTGATTCAGGAAGAATATAGAATATAAAATCCAAACCAAATAGAAGCATTTTCCTCTTTCAGTCTAACTCCTATTGTCATACAAAATAGACTCCAATAATTGATAATACAAAACAGCTTTTTCTAGAAAAGCCTGGACACAAGTATTGACCTTACCTAATAACCATAAAATAAAAGAGTACCTTTCTAGTTTAGTTTTATCATCATATAATGTTTCTCCACACTTTGAAAAAAGAAAATACTTAAGCCAAAAAAAAAAAAAAAGAAAAAAAAGAAAATGAATGAAAAACAAAAGAACAAAAACAACAAAATCAAAATCTTTTAGTGTAGAGATACCTTCTGCTGCCCTGTATTTCTACATCCTGATTTATAGCATTTGGCATCTTTAAAAACTAATGACAAGTAACAATATGAGTCTGTAAATAAATTTATATATTATAAAATATTCAATGTTAAGGCACATGCCTATGATCCTAGCACTCTGATAGGCCAGGGTGCGTGATTTGCCAGACCTAAGGAGTTTAAGACCAGCCTGAGCAAGAGCAAGACCCCATCTATCTAAAAAATAGCTGGGTGTTGTGGCGAGCACCTGTAGTTCCAGCTACTTGAGAGTTTGAGGTAAATGGATCGCTTGAGTCCAAGAGCTCAAGTTTGTTGTAAGCTAAGACACCACAACACTCTACCCAGGGTGACAAAGTGAGACTCTGTCTAAAAAAACCCTAAATAAATAAATAAAAATAAAAATAAATTCCACATTAAAACTTCTGTTTAACAGGAAATGAAAAATGTGAAACATTTACAAATTTAAGAATCTGAAAGCATGAACAGAACTGTCCCTGGGTTAATATTTTACAATCACTAAACAATAGATGTGTATGTTTACAAATAATAAAAATCCTAACTTATGCAGTGAATGCAAAGTTACATACAAAAATGTATACACTCTTAGTGTTTTCTTTATTTTGTCAATTCTGTGTATTTCTGACAGATACACTATGAGACTATGTTTTAAATCAATGTTTTAAAATGTTAACCAGAATATATAACTAACATGTATATGTGTGTATACATGTTTATACTATTACTTAAGCTATTTTTCAGCTTACTCTAAGTTCCTATAAATATTTTATTATTTTTTTCTAAAAAAAAGTATAATTACTACTGATCATATTGCATAATATTTTTATCCATCAAATAAGACATCAGAGCTACCATTATAAAAAGGCTTAGAGATCATTAATCTTCTGTTTTTATTTTGAATTCTATTATGATTTGAAACTATATGATACGGTAAATACATTAATGTTAGGAATACTCTAATTTTTCATTATTATTTGACAGAATTTGAACTCATATGTAAATAGTTCATATGTTCAAATTATCCCATTACATCACTTTAAAGTATAATTTTTGTCTATACTGTCCTGAAAATTCTAATCTCTATTTTGGGGTGTTGAGAAGAGGAGATTTAAAAAGGCAAAAACAAAGGAAAGACTAGGAAAGAATTCCAGAATTTGATGTTTGGGCAAGTTGTATTCTTTCTGGGAGTAATTAATAATTTGTTGGTCTTTTTTGATTTAAAATATTAATTTTTTTTTCCTTCTTCTCTTTCACCATACTTTTTTTTTTTTAAGTTTATACATTTTATATTTATTTACATTCATTTATATGTTTACTATTATTTGTATTCTCTCTTCTTACATTTGAAATATTTTCTCTTCTGTCTAAAATATATTCTGTAGAATTTTTGTTAGTGATGGTTTACTTTAGCAAGACAACTAAGCAACAGTTGATTACTTGCACTATCATCGGATGTTAATTGTTATAGCTATTCATTTATTTCTCTGAAAAGAACATTACCTCTCACAGTGTAGAATATTTAAGATTCCATTTGAATAGTTTATTGAACAGTCACTTTTTTATTTCCATTTTTTTTGCCTTGGAAAAGCCAAAAGACTTAAAATTTAATAAGAATAACAATGTTGAAGATAAGGATTAGAAATAAAAACCTTGTAAAGAATGAAGGAACATAAATACGTTCAGAAAAGGAATAAGACAATTGCTTCATCGAAATATTGAACAATAATAATAATAATAATGCAAAAAAGTAACATTCACATTTTCAAATAAGAGTATGACAATCATAGAATGATTTGACTCTGAGATTCAGTATGGAACCATCAGTTAACTTATTATTTTTTTAAGTATCAAAAAATAGACAACTAATATTTATAAATAATAGTAAAAGATAATTTCAAAAAACAGATCATGCTAAATCTTATAAACAATAGAAAAAGAAGAAATACATCAAAATCATTCTACTTGATATGAGTACACCTGATATTAAAGTTGTAGAAAAGATATTATTATAAAGGAGAATTACAAACATATGTCACTTATAAATGAGAATACAATGTTCTAAACAAACATGTTAACATGTTGAGTTAAAAATTAATGTTTAAGTAATATACGTTGGTCAAAATTAAAACCAATATATGTGAAAATTAGTCACTATTTTCTTTTCTTTTCTTTTTCTTTTTTTTTCTTCTTTTCCTCTCCCCCAGCCTTTCCCTCCTTCTGTCTGCTCTCCCCTTCCCCCATGCTCCACCATGTCATTAATTGTCAT
>CAUYPK010029025.1:0-14521 GCA_963574355.1 Loris lydekkerianus
ATAAGGATGAACACTTCATATTTTTTAAAAGTAATACTCAATATGATGATATTTCTATTATTAATATTTATGGACCCAACCAGAATGCACCTCAATTTGTAAGAGAAACTCTAACAGACATGATCAACTTGATTTCCTTCAATTCCAGAGTAGTTGGAGATTTTAACACCCCTTTAGCAGTGCTGGATAGATCCTCCAAAAAAGAAGTTAAGCAAAGAATTTTAGATTTCAACTTAACCATTCAACATCTGGATTTAACAGACATCTACAGAACATTTCATCCCAACAGAACTCAAGACACATTCTTCTCATCAGCCCACGGAACATACTCCAAAATTGACCACATTCTAGACCACAAATCTAACCTCAGAAAATTGTAACAAATACAAATTAGTCCTTGCATCTTCTCAGACCATCATGGAATAAAAGTTAAAATCAATAACAACAGGAATTTGTATACCCATACAAAAACATGGAAACTAAATAACCTTAGGCTGAAGGATAGATGGGTTATAGACGAGATTAAGAAGAAAATCACCAAATTTTTGGAACAAAACAACAATCAAGACATGAATTACCAGAACCTCTGGGATACTGCAAATGCAGTCCTAAGAGGGAAATTTATAGCACTGCAAGCCTTCCTCAAGAAAACGGAAAGAGAGGAAGTTAATAACTTAATGAGAAATCTCAAGCAACTGAAGAAGAAAGAACATTCCAATCCCAAACCCAGCAGAAGAAAAGAAATAACCAAAATCAGAGCAGAATTAAATGAAATTAAAAACAGAAGAATTATACAACAGATCAATAAATCCAAAAGTTGGTTTTTTGAAACGATCAATAAAATAGATAAATCTTTGGCCAACCTAACCAGGAAAAAAAGGGTAAGCTCTCTAATTTCATCAATAAAAAATGGTAAAGATGAAATAGCAACAGATACCTCAGAGATTCAAAAAGTTCTTAATGAATATTAAAAGAAACTTTACTCTCAGAAATATGAAAATCTGAAAGAAATCGACCAATATTTGGAAGTAGGCCATCTACCAAGACTTAGCAACAATGAAATGGAAATGTTTGCAGGGCTGGGGGAGGAAGTGGAAAGAGCAAACACTTGCATGCCCATGACTGTGAACCAAGGATTGCCTCCACCAGGGAACTCAAATGGAACTCAAGAGGCCCTATGGTGGCAGCCCTGTTGGGAATTGTGTAAGGAAAGAGTCACAGCAATCTAGTATCCCAGCTCCAGCAGTTTTGCACATCAACCAGCAGAACTGTCCACTCTCCACATGCACTTCAGTGCCAAGGCCTGTGTCCTCATAGTTCTATGCATCAATGGAGGAGCAAATCCTCTGGCCACATGCACCATGCGGAGGTTTATGTGCAGCAGATCAAACCGATAGGTTGTGAGATGGGCCACATTCCTTGGGTCAGACCATGCCTCTATCCTCCCTCCAAGTGGAATGCCAACCAGCAACCCCAGCTGCATTGCAGATGCTACACATGCTGTCCAGCTCTCCATGATGAACCTGATAGCCTTATGCACCCTGTGGTGTGCTTTCGTTAAACCTAGACCTGGATGAAGCATCTTGACACCTGCCACCATCATCTGCCAGAAAAGCTATTTCCAACAACAAAGGAGACCTAGGCACGGGTAATCTTCTACAATGCTTTCCCCCAGTGGAAGAAAACTAACAAAGCCCCTGCCTGAGTGTCTTACAGTGGCCTAAAACCCAACACACAACTCCAGGTGAAGATCTCCCATAACTGGCCCAAGTCCTGCGACCTGCCCAGGCATTGGCCAAGGTTCAGCAATGCACTCCAGCACCCTCCAAGTTCTTGTGACCCACCCAGGTGCCACGTGAGGTTCATGCCACCTGCTTCTAGGGAAAGCCCCCTTCCCAAGCTTCCAACAGCTGCCTGGGACCAACCCACTAATCTGTGTTAATATCCCCAGCACTATTTTGAATTGTGGTGAACAAAGGGAATAGGAATTATTCAGGAAGACAACTGTATTACAGGCTCTCAGAGCATCCTTCCCTCTCCCCACTAGATTCGTCCTTTGGAGTAGGGCACAAAAGAATTATCTAGACACCTGTTCTTCTCATTAGAGAAGGGTCCTAAGCAAAGGAGAACAGGTATCTGCAAACCTATCATTCCATAGCTGAAAGAAGAGGTTTTACATAAGAAAAACCAGCAAAAATATTCTGGAAATATTAAAACAAAACAAACAAAAAACCCCAAGCTAGTTTGACACCGCCAAAGAAATTACAATAGATTCACATCAATGGACCACAGGGGAAAGGAAATTGTGAAATGTCAGACATGGAAGTCAGAATGTGGATGGCAAACAAGGTGGATGGAATTGAAGAGAAAGCAGAAAACACAAAGAAATAAAAAATACATTTTAGGACATGAGTGAAGAACATGAAGAATTTACTATGGGATCACATCTATGGTACACAATGCAAGGGTACATGTCAGATCTAGTAGTATAGAGTATACATGTCTGAACACAGTAAGTAAAGGAGATGAGGTATATATTAACCAGTGTGATGTAAGCATTCCTAATGCTATATGAAACCAACACACCGTATCCCATAAATGCATTAATGTATACATGCTCTATGGGTTTCTGATTTAATAAAAAAGAATATATAGAACAAATAATTATTTATAGAATTGCAAAGTACATCAGAAACCTTCAGCGATAGGCTAGATCCCACAGAATAAAGACTCTCAGAGCTTCAAGACAAGTCTTTCAAACTAATCAAGCAGAGATGCTGTGAAAGTTAAAAGCTAAGGAAGGGACGCACACCTTCCAGCTTTCTATAAATGAATATTTGCATTCAAGTGGGAGACAGTGAAAACATGTACCCTAATGCATCCTTGGTTGGAATGTTTACATTATAGAAAATCACAATATTTATAGATTCTTTTCTTAAGCATTATTTTAAAAATCAGTAAACTAGTAATAACCAAGGGTTAGTTTCAATAATGTTGCATCAAAAAGTCTGTATTTCACCATCCTAAACATGTACTTCTCAATGATAATTTATATGCTATTTCCTGGCAAACATTAAAGTGTATTCATTTTAATGTTTATTCATTTTGGGGAAGAAAAAGCATTAGTGTTTCCCTATGATTTCATATCTGATAATTTTTTCATATGATTTCATATCTCTGAATCCTGAGGCATACCATTAAAAAGGAAGATATGCTGATAGAGTAAAAATTTTGATGATAAAAATTTTATTTGAGAACTGGATAATTATTGACCTTGTATATATGGTTGACCTATACTAAGAAAATAAGCAAAAAAAAAAAAAAAAAAAAAAAAAAGGCTGTTGTGGTTACTCAATATTCTCCAGGCACTATGTTCCATTGTTCATGTATATTACATAACAATCCTGGCTATAGGTATAACTATCATAATTTTATATGGGTAGAAGTTAAGGAATAGAGAGGCTAGGTTACATAAATACCTGATCTGTGACATGGCCTAGATTTAATCCCTTGATTTTATGACACACAATGTTGTACTTTTCTCTTAATCCCAGGTGTCAGAGATTTGCTGACTTTATGCACACAAATAAATCAATGACACATTAATAGGCATAAAAACGAGGTTAAGCAGCTGTCATGTCACTATAGTAGTGACAATGAAATTGTAAGAACACATCTGTATGAATGACACAGGCATATTAAAATGCCAAGCTTCTTTTAGCAAAACTTCCATGAGAAAAATGGGTTACAGATATTTATGCAATCATAGAATTACATATTTTTACCTGGAAAATACCTTTGAGATCTTTCAACTTAACCCCTTCTTATTACAAAGAAGAAAAATGTTATCCAGGGATGTCAAGTGCTCTACTCAGAGTCACAAATCAAGGAACAATAGATCTCAAGATGACCCAATTACAATCCTGGTTCCCTGGATGTTATTCTGCAATTACTCTATTAACAGGTCAATTATAGAAATAAAAACAATGAGAAAAGGCCAAGAGGTTCTGTGTAGTATTTCCTGGCCTCCACTACATTAGTTGAGAAAGGAATATCAGAAACATAACCAGAGTAAGCAGCAAAGCAGCAGAGTCTGCAGTTTGGAGGACATCAGGCCACCAGTAGGCAGATATCATTAGCATGAGCCATTGATGACAGCTCATTGGTTTCCCTTTTCTCTTAATCATGAAGATATTAAATTACATTAGTAAATATTAGAATATGAATGAATGTCATTATTGGAAGCATGTAAAATCCCCGAAAGAAATGCTGCCTGTTGTGACAAATATCTCACATTCATAATGCTGGCATATAAATCTTTCTAGCGAAGACATTTTAGCACAGCTAAGTGTTCCATTTAACACTGAAAAGAAGCACTGCACTTTCTACAGTTGTCCTTCCTACATCCAACTAATATCAAAGGTTGGAAGAAAGAAATTAAAAAGCTATGTCATCTTCTCTCTCTGTTAAAAGATTGGAATGAGTGATTCATTCTGTTTGGCAGATGTAAAAATTTGGGATCAGACTATGGTGACTTCCATGACATCCAAGTATCTGCATATCCACAGACACAAGTCCCAGTGCACCCTAAAGGAAACCGGTTCCTTTTGTATGGCTACAGATGACAGCAATGGGGCCAAAGCCAAGACACAGGATCAGAGCAGAGAGAGGGCAACTATCAGGTAACGGCTTTGTGGGAAGAATACGTAATATATGTGTTCAAATATTTGGCAAAGTCAATACAAGAGAGTATTCCATTGTTCAAAGAGAAAATTATGTATGACAAAATCCATAATAAATATTTATTTTTCTTTTTTTCTTAAATTTCAGATTAATATGAGGGTACAAATGTTTAAGTTACATTGTTTTCATTTCTAAGGTAAAGTTCAAATTGTAGTTGAGCCCTTCACCCAGGGGGCATGCTGAATACCCTATCACCACACTATGTGTGTGTTTTACTTTCATGTTGGCATGTAGTTGTTTATATATTGGTTTCATATTAGTACTGAGTACATTGGATACTTCTTTCCCCATTCTTTACTGAGGAGAAAATGTTTCAACTCCAGGCAATCACAAAAGATGTAAAGTCTCCATCCTGTCATATGGCTGAATAGTATTTTTAAAGACAATATAAACCTGCCCAACAATAAAACTTGAGAATTGTTCATATAGATCAGTGGTTCTTAACTTGTGGGTCATGATCCCTTTGTAAGAATGAAAATACATTGCAGCATTAGGAAGGCTGAGAACCACTGTAATAGATGAATCCTATGATCTTCTTTATTTTCCTTTTATTATTTCTTTTTTAATTGCACTATAGCTTCAAGTACAAATCACAAAGATCTCTAGCATTCTAACTACAACATTTAACACCCCATTGGTTTAGATTTTAACCTTAATGTTGACTCTCAAATTTACTTAAAGAGTCATTTTCACAATATCTAGCCTCTCCTCCAAAGCTGTCCAGGGTTTATTACAATCAGTTTTGTCATTACTACTTATACTAACTACCTCACTTCACTTGCAAGTGTCACCAGTAATCGCTGGTGCCCAAATTTGGTAGACGTTGTGAAATCCGTATATCTTTTCCTATGTAGATTTGATAGCATTGACTATTCAATTTTGAAACCTTCTCTTTTTTGATTTCTGTACCATCTGGATCTTCTTCTGTTTCTATAGTTTTTCATATTTTGTTTTCCTTCCTTCTACCTTTTATTTTTGGGTCATATATATCTAAATATAATATTATATGTATATACTCGAGTATAAGTCGAGTTTGGGTTTTTCGAACTCGGCTTATATTCGAGTATATAGGTATGTATGTGTGTGTGTATGTACATAAATATTATATATGTACTTGTGTGTAAATTCTTATTACTTTCACTCTACTTCCTTTTTACTATACTTAAATAATAGCACTGCACAATCTTTAACATGACAATGGTTAGAATATGTGTACTATAATGACTTAAAAGCTTACCACAACAGCCATGGCATTTCCCTGGTGAATCACACACATATACTCATTTACACACTTCACAGTATATATAGGAGAAAGACAAATAGATCATTCTTTAATTTGAAGAGTCATTTGATTATCTACTTTGAAGGACCTTAGCTGAGATTATCACAAATTACTTGAAAATGGCCTTTTGCTTTTCTTTTGCCAGTCATAGTCCTCAGGTGACATGCACTAGATACTATCTGTTCAACCTCCCTAATAGTTGGTGTATCCTCTGTCTTACTTTGCTTTCACCACTCTTCACTCTGCATATTTAAATAGCCTCTGGACCTGGTATCCAATTTGAGTTTATCCACCCTTCCAATTAATGCTTCAGATTTCCAACAAGTAGCCTTTCTGAAACACAAATTTAATATTTTTTTATTTAATGTGTATTAGTGCTTTCCACTTTCTAAAAAACAAAGTCCTAAACATAAATGAAAAGACCCTTCGTGATCTCTTCCCACTGCCAAGCGAAATACACACAGATACACACAGACACACACACAATTGAGTAAGATGCATAAATCTTAGAGGTAAAACCCAATTATTACATGTGTAAACACCTACACTATGATGCATCACACGTCCAGTATCCCCTAAAACCCACTGGAGCCCTTTCCCAGCCGGCGTTCCTCAGAGGCATCCTCTCTTTTGGTTTTATTCACCTTAAGTTAATTGTCTGTTTTTGAAAATGATCCTTATAATGTAGCCTCTTGTATCTGCCTTCTTTCATTAAATGTACAATTTGTGACATTTGTTTACATTATTGTACACGTAGCACTACATGTTCATCCTGAAAATGGAGAAAAATCTAAGATCTTTATGGAGGAAATTTTTTCACCTGATTTGTATTTACATTTATCAAAAGAGTATTTCTTTGTTCATTAGTTCGTTTCTTCTACACTTTTTCATTCTTAAAATCAGGATTTAAAATTATTGATGGTTCCCTGACAAGAATACTGAGTTCCAGTAAACTTTCACAGACAGCAGTGTCTTGCTCACAACTTGTTAAGTATTGCCCTTCCTACCTGCTGAAACTACGCACAGAATGTTTGTTTTTCTACTCATCGGCACTATTTTCAAGTCACTGAGAAGCTACCACCTTTGGCACGGTAGGGGATTGGACTTGGTTGAGGGGCAGGCAGTCAGAGGGCCTTGCAGTGTGAGAAGGCAGAATGAATCCAGTTTGGGGGTACTGAAGTGAAGGGTTAATTGTTCCAACTAAGAGCCAGATAGTCCAAAAGACCTGGCAGGATTGTTTGCCTGTGAGTAAAAATAAAATACTTGCAATAAAATGAGCTTCTGACTTGTTTTCCTGGGCCACTAACTAAAATACTAGATATATTTATGTGTATGGTTTTGGAATAGGACTAGGCAGAGGAAAGAGTAAAGGGAGGAAAGGGTACGAAATATTTCATCTGCATATTTTCAGCAAATAAGGACCCCAAAATACTTAACACAGGATGCGATGTACTACTGGGAAGACTGCAGGGCTTTAGAATTCAAACTGGATTGGAGGTTGGATTTACTCTCATTCTGAGCAAACCATTCTTCTTCCTGAGAAATGTTTTTTTCTCAGTTTTCTCTTTTTATCAATGTTGAGTAAATTTAATAGTAATACATACTACATAGAATTGGCCTGAGTTTTAAATGATATGGCATTTGAGAAAGTATTCCATAAACAGTGAGTTTCAATTACATTGAGCTATGAAATTATGAAATCATAGCAACATTTTTATTAAGGGTTTGGGGAGTTCCAAGGGTATGTTTTCCTTCTAATTATAATGCCAGATATGGTGGCTCATGTCTGTAATCCTATCACTCTGAGAGGCCAAGGCGAGAAGATCCCTGAGCTCAGGAGTTTGGGACCAGCCTGAGCAAGAAGGAGACCCCATGTCTACTACAAAAAAGAAAAATTAGCCTGGCCTTGTAGCGCATGCCTATCATCCCAGCTACTCAGGAGGCTGAGTCAGGAAGATCTCTTGAACCCAGGAGTTCAAGGTTGCTTTTGTGCAGCTGTGACCTCCTAACCCTCCCTACCCACCAAGGCATGTGTGAGCGAGGCTGACTCCATGGCACTGTAGCTTGGGCAACAGAGTGAGAGTCTGTCTCAAAAAAAAAAAAAAAAAAAAAAAAAAAATTAGAAAAGTCAAAACATTATTGTGGTAGGAACGTAGTTGTATTCTGCAATGGCACTGAAATATTTACCATGTTTTTGGTTGGGAGTTTTTTTATATTGTACTTTAAGGCTGTTGAGTATTATAATTAGAATCATAATTATAGTCACAGCAGTAGTAATAATAAATAGATACCAGAGAAATCACTTTAGCCTTTTAATGGGAGAACAGATTTTAATTCAGGAAAAACTTCACTTTTTACTTGATAAAATTGATATGTAGACATGTCAAGAAATAATATAAAATCAGGCAAGTTTATCTGAAGATATCAGCAGTACTTAGTGTCCATTCCCAGGGGATTTTTTTTTTTCTTTTATCACAGAATCAGAAAGAGAAATAGAATTAGGATCCAATCCTCTAAACACCATATTGAGAGATTTGTTCATAAGAACAGAATATTTATTTTTATTTACAGATTTCCCTTAGTTCCCCATCTCTCTTTTGTTCTGGTTCTTGATCAATATGACGGCAGAACAGCAAAGAATCTTACACTCTATTGATGTAGCTGATCTCAGCAGAAATTACAGACACCCCAGTTTAGAGAAAAACTGAAGTAAAGAGAAAAAATCCTTTCATGATCTCATTGTCTTTGTAATTCTTGTGTGTCTAAAACTAGAGAATCCCTGCCAACATACCCACTATCACTTTGTCCAGGTGAGTTTTAAATAACTCAGGTGATTGGCCTCTTACAACTGCTCTTGGGAACTTGTTCTGTCATATAATAGAACTGACTTATAGAAGGTTCTTCTTGATATAATATCCCGAGGCTTAGTTCTTGAGAAAATTCTCTCTGCAAAGTTTCGCCTTTATAAAGAAATTAATGTTCGGGGGGGGGGGGGAGTGGAAAAGAAAACACTTGGCAGATGGGGAGGGTTGGGGGTCACAGGTGTGCAGAAGACGTGCTGATGAGCACAGCCCAGGAAAGAACGGAGGTGGCAGAGCCAGGTTACCTCAAAAACAGGACTAGCCGGAGAGAAAAACAGCCCCCAAATGGAGCAGAAAAAGCTATACTATGGATGGAATCAATGAAAAATCCAACCCCCTAAAAAAAAAAAAAAAAATTCCTGGCACTCTTTCAGATAAATTGAGCCTTGAGATGCTCATTTTAGTAATACCCATGGGTTAGTTAAATTCTTCTTAGTTTGCTAACTTCAAATTAATATTTAATCCATTTTAAATCCCATTTCTATGCAGGTTGACAGGCATAACACACTATACGTCAGCCACGGGGGCATCTGGAGTGGGACTGGGTAAAACATATAACTCTCCAAGTTGTAGTAAAATGATGGTTTTCTCATAGATACCATCTCATCCACCACCACCACCACCCCTTCCTCATTTACATTTCCAAAAATACCTTGTTTGAACTTTGGATTCTTAAAGCAATGGATTTTACAAGTACAGAGGGCAGACACGGGGAACACAAAATCGCCCTATACAACCGTCTTCTCCTCTACCTCTCCTGTCTGAATAATTAAGAGCAGAGTTTCTCAGGAATGTTGTAAGTGTTACAAAGTCTCAGATGAAATTCTTAGGGTGCCTTTGGTAAAGGCATTCAAAAAGGAGAATCACAGTATTATTTCGTTTTTGTCAGTCAAAATTAGGCAAGCTTCAATTTGTATTTAAGATATTCCATAGTTGATATAAATATACTGCTACAGTTTCCAGACTCCTCTAAAATTCAAATCCAATGGATCCCATTGCTTCACAGTAAGACTCCCAGTGCGACACAGGACACATCGTGAACTGGCCTGGCCCTTGTCTGTCTAGCCTCACTTCTGCCCAGTCTTCTCTGCTTTCTGGATATACTGGCAAGTGGAAACTTGTTAAATATGGTCTTCTGAGGTCCAATGTCAACTTGCTTTACTTACTTTTGTGAGCATTGCTTAATTGTCACACTCCCAGAAAATCCTTAATTGCTACCACCTTTAGGCTACGTGATTTATTTTGTTGTTAAGTTCTTACAAGACCTAGTTCTTTTCTTCTACAGTGATTAAACATGCTAATACATTTATATGCACATTCCCCCACTGAACTGTCTGCTCCGGGAGGACAGAGACTTTGTCTCTTTATCATCCCGGAGTGCCCACTCAAGCGCCTGTTGTGTTGTGGACACTTTGCATGCTTTGGTTGAGCAAATAACTGTGTATGCTATCATTTATAATAAAAACAAAGGAATTCTGGGCACTGCCTCTGGCTCAAAGGAGTAGGGCACCGGCCCCATATACCAGAGGTAATGGGTTCAAACCCTGTCCTGGCCAAAACAAACCAAAAACAAATGCTTCCTTATAGCAAGGTATGACATATCTGGGAAAAACTGAATAGAATCATTAACAACTACCTGCCTTTAAAATAAGTAAACAAAGCCTATTTCAAATATAAACTTGTTTCCTGCCTGCTTAAGTCATCCCAGCAATGTTGCAAAGGACAAACACATGCATGTCCATCTATGCAGCTTAACACCCTTATGTAATGATTTCCCTTCTCGTCAACAAAATTTTTACTTATATTTTGTATTTTCCTTTTCCATAGCAAGGTTAGAATGTATGTAAGTAGGAGCATACCTGTTGTCATCATCATAAGGTTGAGTTGAGTAAGAGCAGTTAATCAGACATTTGAACACTCAGGAAGACAGACCTCAGAGAAGAAGCTTAAACTACACTATTCAAAATATCCTAAATTGAAATTTGAAGCTCAGCCCTAGGTGATACCTGCATACCCCAAGTTGAAATGACAGGAATACTGAGCAAAGAGGAAGGGATCATCAAGGTATGTCCAAGGAGAACAGGTGAACTTAGTCTAGACCATGAAGACCTCCTTCAATGCCCCATAAATAGTCATAGCTTTTCACCTAGACTCCCCTGGACTCACCGTCTATCATTTTTAAACTGCTTTATTGAGGCATATAGTAATGGGTATATAAAACACTGTCTATATTTAATGTGTATAATTTGATGAGTTTGGACATAAACACTTGTGATATCATTACTACAATAAGCAAATGATAGATAAGCCAAATAACTCCCAAAATGATCTTCTGTCCCTTTTTTTTTATTTGTTTGTTTGTTTGTTTTCAGGAAGAACACTCAATACACGATTTATCCTCTTAACAATCTTTTTTATTGTTCCAAAATGTCATGGGGCGCAAATGTTTTTGGTTACACAAATCAATTTTGTTAAGTTCAGACCAGGGTTATAAGTGTGCCTATCACCCACATAGTTGTACCGACAAGGTAGGTTTTGGCCCAGCCTTCCCCTTCACCCCTCCCTGCTCGACTTCTGAGTTTTACTTCTCTCTGCACACACATGTGCTCATTGATTAGTTACAATTTGCCAGTGAGCACATGTGGTTTTTGTTTTTCCATTCCTTAGATATTTCACTTAGGATCATGGTCCCCTGTTCTTTCCAGACTGTTGCAAAAGGCCTTAATTCGTCCTTCTTTGTGAAGGACCAGTATTCCTTCGTATCTATTTACCACATGTTGTTAATCCACTCATAAAGTGCTGTCCACTTGTGTTGATTCCACAGTTATGCCACTGTGAATTGTGTTGCAATAAATGTTTGACTTCAGTTGTCATTTTGATAAAATTATTTTTTATCCTTTGGGCAAATACTCTGTAGTGGGATTGCTGGGTCAAATGGTTGTTATACTTTTAGTTCTTTGAAGAATCTCCATACCATTTCCCACAGAGCTTATACTAATTTGCAGCTACACAGCAAGGCATAAGCATTCCATTCTTCCGGCACTTACGCTAGCACCTATTGTTTTTGAACTTTTTCATAAAAGAGGTAGGGTGGTATCTCTTTGTGGTTTTCATTTACATTTTCTCTTATCTCTAATAGGGTATAGGGTGGCATCTCTTTGTGGTTATAATTTACATTTCCCTGATCATCAGTGACACTGAGCATTTTTTCACATGTTTTTGGCCACTTTTCTATCTTCTTTTGAAGAGCTTCTCTTCCTGTCTTTTCCCCATTTTTTAATGGGGGTGGTTTGTTATTTCTTTGTTGACTTGCTTAGAATTCTTTGTGGATTCAATGCTTTATCTGATACATAGTTTGTGAATATTGTCTCCCATTCTGTGGGTAGTCTATTTTTTTTTTTTTTTTTGTCTATTATTTCCTTAGCTGTGAAGAAACTTTTAAATTTAATCCAGTTCCATTTACTTATTTTTGTTGTTACTCTGATTGCCATTTTAGTCTTCTTCATAATCTCTTTGCTTAGGCCAACATCTAGAAGAGTCTGTCCTACATTTTCTTCCAGAATTCTTGCAGCATCATACCTTAAATATAAGACTTTTATCTCTCCTGAATCAATTTTTGTGAGTAGAGAGAGAGAGAGAGAGATGGATCCTGTTCCATTTTTCTGCATGAGGCTGTTCAATTTTCGCAGTACTGTTCATCAAATAGGTCTTCTTTTTGCCAGTGGACATTGCTTTCTGCTTTGTCAAAGATCAATTGCTTGTGTGAAGATGATTTTCTGTCTGGGTTCTCTGTTCTATCCCTTATGTATCTGTTTTTGTGTCAATAACATCCTGTTGCAATAGCCTTACTGTATAGTTTAAAATCTGGTAATGTGATATCTCCAGATTTGTCCATTTATGTATTTATTAATTAAGATTGCACAGCCTAGTCTGGGTCTTCTCTAATTCCCATGAAGCACAGAATTATTTTTTTTTAGATCTATGAAATATGATGTTGGTGTTTTGTTGGAGATTGAATTGAATCTGTAAATTACTGGGTAGTAAGGACACTTTAACAATGCTGATTCCAGTGATCCATCAGCGTGATATGCTCTTACCAAAATTTGAAGTGCACAATACCATATTTGTGCTTATAAGAACTAGAAAGTTTTGATGCTCAGGTGATCATCATCTTAGGGTGTGTCTCACCTTGTCTGTTCAGTGAGGCCAAGGAGACCATAGTCTGCCATACACTACTTTATTGGCCAACACAGTACATGGCATGAAACATGATGTCAATACAAATTTCACATTTTCACTAATCTTGCTTATATCCAAGTTGCATCCATTATTTCCAAGGTTAATTCTAGAAATATTCTCTTGCTATAGTATTGGATCTCATGTTGGATGTAATAGAACAGCTGTATATTTTCATATCTACCTCTTGGGTACACATACCCTATGTTAGAATATTATGGTAACCACAATTTATTTCTCTGTGGAACTACAATAGTGGAATTGCTTTTATTTTACCTTCTCTTTGCTTGAACAAGTACTAGGTCTTAACAGTGCACGTGGTCCAGACTTTAATCACTTTAATTAGACTTGCTTCTAGGTCATACCATTGGTTATCTTGAGTGCTACATTACATAGGAGTTCTGAAAGAGCTCTTTTATTTTCATATTAGAACTTGTAGTAAATTCTTAAAACTATTATTTTTAGAGGTTAGTGAGGCTCACGAATTTGTTTACTTACACTAGTATTTGAAATAAACTCATGGTCACTCTTTCTCATGCCTCCTGCTTATAAGACTTGAAATGTATTGTAAATGCCTAACCTGAAACTAGAAATATATTCAAAAAATAAATATTTTCCTTTATTCATTTATGTTAGTCAACCATGATAAAAACTCATAGCATACCTTAGGTTAGAAGGAAGAGCATAAGGTAAGCTGGAATTCATTCGATATACAGTAGGTTTTACCTTGTAACACATTTCCCTAGAAGTAGTAGCCATAAACAAAATCTCCTTATGTTGGTATGGATTACAAATTTGGGCTGAATGCAACTTGTATGTCCAATTTACTGGGTTCAGGCATGATTGCTCTTGGGTGAAGCTTTGGCCTAGATGAGAAGAAAGTCTATGATACAAGCGTGACTGCTGTCTCTTGCCCATAGCCTGATCTACCAGCAGACGAGCCTCTTTATTTTGTAGTGGCAGGATTACAAAACACATCAAGGAAAGATTCATAAGACCAGTGAAGCATTGGGTCTGTTTTTCTTGTATGGATTCCTTCATGGTATTTCCAGTCCTAATGTGTAATCAGTTCTTAAGTCTTGGCATGGGTTACCTTTTTATTGTGTGACTGGCCCAAGCAAGTCATGAATCACTGAAGGAGGAAACTTCCCAAGTTATAGACACAGGCACAGGAGGAGTCAGCAAACTGAGTGTTGTTACTGCTGTGGTCCATCAGAGAATCCAGTGACCATTAAGTGATCACTGTCCTATTTACTTACCCTCCTCCCCAGCAAATCATATCATCTTTTGAAGTCTTAATTTTTCATTTATAAAATGAAAGCATTAGCTTAACAAAGCACATGTGCCTGAGGCCTAGTGCAACTTCCCGAGCCTGACTAGAAGTAGATCCATCCAGCTA
>CAUYPK010029027.1:0-18760 GCA_963574355.1 Loris lydekkerianus
GTTTAATATATTATTGTTAAAATTATATGCTTTTGTGTGAGTGTTTGTCTGTTTTGGCAGGTCACTGCGTGGTGTGGCTCTCTGACTCTCACAGTTTAAAATTTTGGCTCTTTGTGTCGAACTTGTTCGCCACCCCTGCACCAGAATATACATTTTTTTCAATTGCTTATGGAACATTCTCTAGCATAACCCATATATAAAGGCATAAAATAAGACTCAATAAATTAAAAAGGATAGAAATAATAGAAAGTATGTTCTCTAGTCTGGGTGTGGTGGCTCATGCCTATAAAATCCTAGTACTCTGGGAGGCTGAGGTGGGTGGATTACCTCATAGGTTCGAGACCAGCTTGAGCCAGAGTGAGACCCCGTCTCTAAAACTAGCCAGGTACTGTGGCAGATGCCTATAGTCCCAGCTATTTGGAAGGATGAGGCAAGAAAATCGCTTAATCCCAAGAGTTTGAGGTTGCTGTGAGCTAAGACACCACGGCACTCTACTAAGGGTGACAAAGTGAGACTCTATCTCAAAAAAAAAAAAAAAAAAAAGTATGTTCTCTGTCTTCACTGAAAGGAAATAAAAGCCAGTAAAAGAATAAAAGTTGAGCGAGTAAAAAATATGTAGAAATTAAACAACATACTCTTAAATATCCCATGGAACAAAAGATACATCAGAAAATATTTTGAGATAAGAATATGAAAATATGGAATATGGATAGGAAAATGAAAACACAAAATATAACTCTGCTAAAGCAGTGCTTAGAGAGAAATTTATAACTGTTAATGACAATATTAAGAAAATTATTAAGATCTTAAATAACCCAGCTTTCTATCTTGAAAGACTGAAAAAAGTCCAAATTAAACCTAAAATAAGCACAAGGAAGGAAATAAAGATTAGAATGGAAATTTATTAAGTGGAAAACAGAAAACAATAAGAAAAATTGATGAATCCAAAAACAAATTCTCTGAAAGATTGACAAATCTTTAGCTAAGCTGAGTTGGAAAATAAGTAAGAATACTAAACTTACTAGAATAAGGAATGAAAGGAACAATATCACTACATTGTAGACTTTATATGACCTTATAGAAATTAAAAGCATTATAAAGGAATACTATGAAAAATTATGTGTCAATAAATTAGACATGGAAATGGAAATTTCCTAAATTACACAAATTACTAAATCCAACTCAAGAAGAAAGATAAAAATCAGAATAGATCTATAGAAAGTGAAGACATTGAATTACTAAATTTTAAAACCACTCACAAACAAAAGCCCAGCCACAGATAGCTTCACATTTTAAGAACTCTTCATGAATTCTTCAAAGAAGCAGAAGAGTGAACACTTCCCATTTACATTATGAAGCTGGCGTTACCCTGACACCAAAACCAAAGAGAACAAAAGAAAATTACAGATCAAGAGTTTAGGATAGAGGCAGAGCAAGATGGCTGAATAAAAACCTTCAGCAACCTCCCTTTGCATGAACACTAAATCCAGCAACTATCCACACAAAGAAGTACCTTCAGAAGAACCAAAAATCAGGTGGATGATCATAGTACCTGGTAACATTATTTCAAGGAAAGAGGGGCTTAAGAGGGCAGAAAAGACAGTCTTGCATTGTCCACAGCATCCCTACTCCAACCCTCCAAACTCACCCCAGGGTCCCCAAAGTCCCCCAATGCCTCACCAATAAGCCCAGTGGAGAGAGAATCTATGTAACTGGGGAGGGAGAGTGAAGTGATTGTGGGACTTTGCATTGAGACTCAGGGCCATCCTGGCACAGTGTAATGCAGCAGAAAGAAGAATTTTGCTGGTGCCCAGAAAGGGAGCATTTAGAACAGCCAGGTCATAAAGAAATCTTTCATTCCAAAATCTGTGTTTTGGCTAGCCCCACCACCAGCTGACAAAAAGCCTGGAGCCTGGACTAAATTCATAAGGCAGACAGTTCACAAAACCTATAGACCTTGAGCAATTCCTATAGCTGCAGCAGCTTTGAACCAGTGGATTTGGAGTGGACATGACCAAGTATGACACCAGCTGTGGCAGCCAAGCCAGTTCCTCTATCACCTCCGCCTCCCACCCCACCTCCTTTTATGTAGGGAAAAGAAAGGGAAAAGTCCAGAGGACTTGAGTAACTTGAGTACCAAATTGACTGAAATAAAATAAAGTACCATGCAGCCTACAGAGATCAAGCCTTAGTTCTTAGAAGGGATTTCTAGACCCATCCTGAGCCAGAAGGAAACATGCTACACTGAAAGAAAGGACCAGTTCTGGTAGGATGCACCACCTGCTAACTAAGAGCTGTTAGGCTTTGAATAAATATCAGAGTAGCTAGGCAACAGTCATCATGGGCTTTGAATAAGACTGGTCTAGCTTCAGGTGTGACCTAGAGCTGGTGGCCACAAGGGAGGGTCCACATCACTCTTGCTGCAACTCCAGCAGCCCAGCACAGAGAATGAGGGAAAAGAATGAGAGACTTTGCCTCAGAATCCAGGGAATTCTCCCCTATCTTTCCTAAATCCACTGAGGCAGTACCACCTGGGGCAACCCCAGTGCTGACATAGCCACAGTGACCGGAGACTTAGATCACAACACTCAATTTCCTTTGAATATCTGAAAAAGTTTCACAAGGATGGTGGGTTTAACCAAGTTCAGACTGCAAAGATTAAACACTTAACTCTTTAATGACCAGACATCAACAAATAGCCACAAGATTTAAGGACACCCAGGAAAACATGATGATACCAGACAAACTAAATAGGATATCAGTGACCAATCCTAGAGCAATAGAAATATGTGACCTTTTAACAAAGAATTCAAAATAACTCTTCTGAAGAAACTCAACAAACTTCAAGACAACACAGAGAAGGAATTCAGAAGCCTATCAGAGAAATATAGCAAAGATATTGAAATAAAAAAAAAATCAAGCAGATATTCTGGAGCTTAAGAATTCAATTGACAAACTGATAAATGCATGAGAGTCTCTCAACAACAGAACTGATCAAGCAGAGTAAAGAACTAGTGAGCTTGAAGACAGACAATTTGAAAGAAAATACATAGTTAGAAGAGAAAAAAGAATACGAATACCTACATAGAAAATAGCACCCAAAGGGAAAATCTAAGAGTTATTGGCCTTAAAGAAGAGGTAAAGAGAAAGACTGAGGTAGGTTTTGTACGATAATATTTAAAAATAAACATATCCTACATCAAGCACACAAAGTGAATTCGGTGTGAGTTTAAAATGACTTGTTTTTCTTCCAGAGGCATAAGAAATCTGGACCCCGCTGGGATACTCACAGAGATAGGCTTTTTTGGAAAATTCCTTAGGCCTTTTCTCTGAGGCAGTACTCCCCGTTAAGCCTGAGATCCAAGGGCTGCAGCCCTTCCTCAGAGACACGGGCCAGAGGGTTGACATATGTTAACAAAATATTATCAGAGGTCTATAGATATTCTGCCCTGAAGAAAGAACACAGTCATTACTTCATACTGGGTAGACTGAGTGAATGCTTGAGGATATTGTTCCCCTGTGGCTACTTCCGTCTTTGTGCCCTGCTCAGAAATTAGTCATTGTCAAGAAAATAAGAGAGATTTACTACAAAAGTGATTGTATTGATATGTAAAAAAATAAAGTAAGAAAATGAGGAAACTAATGGTTAAGGGATTAAGTGTGTACCTGACTGAAAAAGTATAAAACCTGAACTTGGAATAAAAAACTTTGCTATACGCCGTATCAGAGTGTATAGTCTGTTTCTTGACTTAATAATTACAGGAGCGAGTTTACACCTACAGCAAAGCTTCTGCTCGTTCACGTCTCCAATCACGCAACAAGAGGTACATCTAAACCATATCAGCCTGAGGAAAAAGATAATTTTGCAGATCTGCTTGAATCCAATGGATTTATTGGATAGGAAAGTGAGAGCTCCCGTCTGCCCTAGCTGACAGAGTGATGTGGGGAGCCAGGGCGTCGTGCGCCAGTTCTACCAGCCACTAGGTGCCGCTGTCTGCTACCACAGAGTTTGCCAGGTGCCCCTGGGTTCAGAGTGTTACAGAATAACATTTGACATCAGCAAACTTCCTGCTAAGAAACTAAGATTGCTTTCAACTAAGGCAAGTCTAATTAATGGTTTCCTCATTTATTTATTCATTCATTTATTTATTTTTAATTATCTGGGTTTTTTTATTTTATAAGTAATAGGATATAAACATTTAAAGTACCACTTTTATTCGTTCTTTGAGCTCTAATGTCGTAATTTGGGAAGATAATGGAGCTAAAGATCAAGATGATGATCACAGTTCTTTCCAGGTAATAAAAACAACAACCATTTTTCCAGTCCAGTCAAATATTCTACTTCTTGCCTTGCTACCAACACCCACACATTCATAGCTGTTCAAGGAGGGTTTTTTTGTTGTTTTTTTTTTTTTTTTAAGAAAAACACAATAAGAAAACAATTAGGTAAATGAAAGATGGCAAAAGAGATAGATTACATACCAAAAACTGACAGCTTTCAAGATTTAGAAAGAATTATTCTTTGCTTTTAAAAACGTCCTATTCTCTATAAGAAAATGATGGCTTTTTTCCCACCAACATTAAAGAAATCGATGCACTTATGCAAACTTTATGTGCTGCTCAATGAGCAGACAAGGGCTCCATTTAAACCATCTTCCCAGGTCTCTGAAGCAGCTATCCTGTCCCTGAATGTAAGTCATGGGTATTCAGCTGGACTCTTCTGCATAAATAGTTGTTTTTTTCATCTTCTTTCTCTCTGGTTCATTAAAGTCCATATTCAAATTATGTGTAGAAATGCTGATTCCTGGTATCTGTGGCTTTTTTGATGCTGAAGATTAGATGACTCTAACATAATTTTTACTTTACCTTTATCAATATGTGGAACACCGTAGCTTCTGCAGTGGCTTGGTCGCATTGTAGGAAGACAGACTGGGAAGGTGCTTAATATCATTAAGTGAGGATGCTTCACAAAGACCGTACTGAATATTACTTATTTTCAAAAATAAAAATTATATGAGCTCATTTCTTTTTATTTTATTTCTTTTTATTTTTACATATACATGTGTTTATTAGTATGAGCTCATTTCTATGACAAGTCATACACATGTGTGTATGTGTGTATGACGTGAATAGACTCACGCGTGTGTGCACACGTTGTATGTGTAAGGCACACCAGACTCACGGTGTCTACATAGACGCCCCTTAAATCTTCCCTGGGCAGCAGAATTTGTGGAGGAAAGAGGCGTATGTACCCTTTTTATTTGGTGCACATACATATTATTTCCATATTTTTAGAAAGAGTATCTAATTTTAAGTGGAATAAAAATGTGAAGGAAAATATACTTTTATAAAGAGATTTTCTTACAAAGAACTCTAAGAATTCAACTAAAACACCAGTTTCTTTCTGGGCAGCTTCTTTTCCTGAGGCTGCTCTCAGGCACCTGGGCCCACCAGTGGTTTCCAAAATGCTGGCATCGAAGGCTGTCACCAGGACCCCTGCAGCTGCAAGGGGGCCACAGCCACCTCCTTCCCTTCCAGGCTGCCCTTCCTGTGCCCACCAGCCCCACCCAGGCCCCACCTGGGCTTGGCTCGCTTCCCCACTGGCTGGAAAGTCCTTTTGGCCTGACCTGTTTCTGAAGAGCTGGGAAGAGGCAGGAAGTGTGGATGAGCCTCGGCACACAGAACTGCAGGCGGTGACCTCCCTTCAGCAAGTGTGTCCCCGATTCTACACACTAGACACAGGATGACCAAAACAAGCCGGCGACTCTCCCAGGCCTGAGCTCCGCAGCTCAGGGAGAGCACTTGGTGGCAGCCAGTGTGACTGACTGGACACAGTGTTCTGCCCCGGGTCATTAGCTGCCTCCCTTGGCTCAGGTGGCTACACACCTGCTCTTCCCTCTCAATCCTGCCCCTCTGCTATGGTGCCACCTAGCAGGGCCCAAGGCCAGCACGATGTGAGAAGGAAATGGGAGGGTCACACTGGCTCAGCAGAGCAGAAAATCAGGCTGGTGATGTGCTTTGAGAACTGGGGAGGATTGTGACTCACAAGGGTGGGTCAGAGTTCTGTGCTTACAGCACCATCCTCTGGCAAGAGGCTGCTTTGGGGTGTCTGGGGCCAGAGGCTGTGAGTGCTGTGTCCAGTCCTCCCAAGTGGCCCTGGGAACCTCTGCAGTGAGACCTCTGAATGTCCTCACACGGTCCCGAGGTGGTAGAGCACCCAGTTGTGTCAACCAGCGTCTGGTCCCAGATGGTGGGTCTGCACTCTGGACACAGGTAGGCCTCTTCTCAGGACAGCTGGCTGTGTGTGGACGCTGGAGACGAGAGCCTGCTTTTCCAAGTAATCCCCGATATCTTGGGCTTTTCTTACCCAATGTGTGCGGCTAATGACATGGCATCGGCTGTGTATTTCCACTGGCCCCAAAGCTGGCACACAGTTGCTTGGTTGGACAATGTGCACTGTGCCAGGGAACCCAAGGAAGAAAGGACTTAGATGAGAGGAAGCATTCCCAGCCTCTCTCTGTTACACCACATTGTTTTTGTTCTTCAGAAACTGAGTGTCTGGTTTTTTTTGTTTGTTTGTTTTGTTTTGTTTTCTGAGACAGTGTCTCACTATGTCACTCTCGGTAGAGTACCACGGCATCACAGCTCACAGCAACCTCAAACTCTTGGGATTACCCAATTCTCTTGCCTCAGCCTCCCTAGTAACTGGGACTATAGGCACCACAATGCCCAGCTATTTTTTGTTGTTTTATAGCTGGCCTGGGCTGGGTTTGAACCCACCAGCCTCGGTGTATATGGCTGGCGTCCTACCCACTGAGCTATGGGCACCAAGCCCAGAAACTGAGTCTCTTGACTCATTTACTCAACAGCTATGAACTGAACACCCACAACACGCCCTTCACTGAGCCAGTGGTCAGTGGCTGGGACTGCACACAGCTTTGATCCTTGTGGTCTACGAAGAAAATGTCACGTAAAGTTGGAAAGTAGATACACAGAGGAAGGCTTCGGTCCTGCAGCAGGATGTCTGAGAGGGTCCTGCCTGGGTCTGGGGATGTTTCACCCTGTCCCCAGGGTCCTGCAGGTGTCTGATGCTTGTTCTGAGGGGCTGGCAGGGCTGGATTTCATAGAATGTGTAGACCAGGGGTCCTCAAACTATGGCCCCTGGGCCACACGAGGCAGTGTGATTATATTTGTTCTCATTTTGTTCAAAATAAGATATGTGCAGTGTGCACAGGAATTTGTTCATAGTTTTTTTTTTAAACTATAGTCCAACCCTCTAACGGTCTGAGGAACAGTGAACTGGCCCCCTGTTTAAAAAGTTTGAGGACCTCTGGTGTAGACTCTGCCAGTGTAAGACAAACCTGACTCAATATTCACATCCCAGAAGGGATTTAATGTTCTTCAAGACTGTCTCTATAAAATCATTTGCAGAAATGCCCTCATGCCTGCAAGAATCAATTTATCTTTGAAAATTTCGCAGGTTACTGTATTTCTAACATCATACCTTGACACTGCTCTTTGGAAGTTTGTTCCTGTGACCCCACTCTCTCGAGACTGAACAGCCGTGATTCTCGCTGAACATGATGAGAATGTCATGTTCCTTTATCCATCAGACACACAATCAGAGAACAAAAATTAAGAGGTGTGTGAGTGTGAGTGTTGGTCCTTCTAGGTCCAAGATGCAGGGGATAAGGAGTGAGCACGTATGGAGGCTGATCTCTAAATCCTCTCTCGATGCACCTGCAGCCCTCCTCTTTGCCCCACCACCTCCCCTCTTACTTCATTTCTTTTTTTTTTTTTTTTTTTTTTTTGGAGACAGAGTCTCATTTTATGATGCCATAGGTCACAGCACTCTGCCCAGACAGTGTGCAGCTCGGGCCCAGCTCCTCGCCCGCACATGGGGACACTGCAGCCAGCCAGCTTCTGAGCAGCCTGCTGTGGCGCTGGACTTGCAGGAGATCATGTCAGACAGAAGAAGACGTCCCCATCAGTGGCCAGGACTTCACCTCCCATGCACCCTTCTGCAGCCCCGTGGTCCTCCCAGAGTCTAATCCTGGAGCCTAAATCTCCCCTATGCACAGACATCGGAAACCTTAGGGAGTGTTTTATGGAGATGCTACCCACTCCAGACACACTTTCAGAAAAGGTCTGACACTGGCCCTTCCGAGGGTCCCTCTAGGCCATGGTAGGTGTGGGAACCCTGCTCCCATGCAGGGTCTCAGGGCCCTCATATCCTCAGGAGCTCAGCTCAGTCTGGCCTCCACCCTGATCCTCCTACGGGAGCCTGTGGTCGGATCTCAGAGGACAGGGCAGCAGGAATGGGAGGGATGGCAGACGAGGCCTTCTGGGGCTCCTCTCCGTAGGACATCCTTTTCTTGGGACTCAGGCCCCTCTCAGTGAGATGACATCCTGGGACCCTTCTCTGTGGGACGTCCTTCTGGGACATCCTTTGGGCAATCACAGTGACTTCTACATCTTCAGGAACCTCTGGAAAGGAGGTTGGTTTGACGGCTGGTTTTGTAAAGGCGGTAAATGAGGCTGAGTTTTTGCCGAGGCTTCTCCTGAATGCAGGTGGTGGCACATTTGCAAGGTCAGGGTAAAGGCCTGCTGATGGGTCAGCCTTGCTCAGACAATTTACCTGATTCAACACCACTGTCTCTCCTTGACAGAAAAGCATGCTTTTTGCTATTCTGTCCATAAGCAAAGGAACCTCAACTCTTGACAGTTCCAAAGCGAAACTCTTAGAAATGAAAGAAGCAGCTTGCCATTAGAGGCTTGAGCTGCAGATCCACCATAGTCTGAGTACTGGCGGGGGGCGGGGTGTGTGTGCTCAGATGCACCTGATGGGGGACCCCCAAGAGAGGCGAGGGGCTCCATCCTGCAGGTGGACCTGGGAGAGCCTCACCTGGGAGCCCTGTACGTGTCCTCAGCCGTGGGTGAGACCAACAGGTCCCACTGTACCTTCCCAGGAGGCTTTGCTGTTTGGATCTCACTGGAGGGACAGTTTATTCATTTATCAGTCACATCTTGTCAGAGTGAGGACTGAGAAGTTTTATATTTTAATAACAATTACTCACAATATACCTTTGGCACAGAGAAAAACTACAATGTAAAAATATTGTTTTTCTTGTAATTGTGAGTTCCCAGCCGTGGGCTCCCGCTCACTGCTCCCATCAGTGCCACGGGCTTGCCCAGCCCACTTTCTCCCCAAGTCCCACCCCTTGTGTCTTATCTGAAGCCAATTACACTCCGGTGTGTCCCGAGGTCCCATTCGCAGCCTTGTCTTTCCCTACAACCAGGAGACGCTGTGGAATCCTGTCCTTTGCTCTGTTCCCATCAGCACTGGTGGGCTTGAGATCACTGACCAAAATTCAGGCTGTTAAGGCAGAAAAATCCATAATTGCGTAAAAGTTTCTTAAAAACCAGAAGAGAAGATGAACCTGGAAAGACACCCCAACAAGGTTGAGAGGTTTCAGGGGAAGTTTCAGAGAAGGGTCTCCGAGGCAGGTAGAGTACGGAGGTCACCGTCATTGGCTATAGACGTGCCACTCCAGCTAAAGCTCGTGTCTGTGTGAGACAGTCAGTAGAGGTCGGCACGTCAGCTGGTCTTAAAATGAATGGCGTTCCACTCCACGCCAGTGGGTTACAGGCTGGCTTGCCAGTGACAGTGGCAAGCTCCCTGCAAGCTCCAGCCTGTGGCTCCCAGGACTTCTCATCCCAATGGGCAGCGAGCAGGTGGGGATCCCAGGGTGCTCCCACCGGGGTGCGGCTGGAAGTGCTCCGGCTGGAAGTGCTCCGGCTGGGGCTCAGCCACAGGGCACAGAGGGAGTCACTGGGGTGTCCTCAGGTGGAGCCTGCCTTGGGGCCTTGTTACAATCTCTCCAAGATTGGGCTACCGATAATTCTTTCTAAATTGCCCTTTGAAACAGCAGGACCAGAAAGGCAAAAGACTTCTGCTCACCAGGTTAAAAATGCGAAGGCCTCTTTGAAGAGACACCACAAAGAAAGAGCACTGAAAACTCAAAAGACAGTCTGTGTGAGATGGAAATCTGCTGGCCTGACATCAGGGCCCTGGTGTCTCAAGTTCAGAGATTTCTCCCCCACAGGCAAACATGTCCCCTGACTCTCAGCCTAGCCTCCGCCTAGGGTGTGAGGGGCGTCTGGGTGGGTCCTGCAGGGCGGATGAGCCTCTCTCCCAGGCAGGAGATCAGCTCTGCTGGGTGCCAGGCCTGATTCTCTGCTTTTGAGCCATGAGATTGGGTTTTGAAATCACAAACTGAACAAAGTTATTAGTGACAGGTCAGTACAGGAGCTGAAGAGATGAGGACACTGGACTCTCTCCAAAGCTCAGGTTTTCTTGAGCTCACGCATTTCTTTGAGAACGTTGTTATTACACTACCTCACAGAGAATTCTGGTTGTCTGATGTCCTCGCCTAGGTTTCTCATGTGGTCTATTTTCCCAGCTGGACTCCACTGAGTTCACACTGAATTCCGCCAGTAGGCATGAGGCTCTGCCTCAGCCCTTTCATTCCATCAGCTGTGTTGTCCTCCCAGGCTCTGACGTCTTTCCTCTCCTACACCTTGCCAGGCACACAGTCGGTGCTAACTAAATGCTGACTTTTCTCTCGCACTGCCCTTCTTGAGGCAAAACACACACATGCTTTCTGCGGTGTAGCATGAGTGCTGCACGCTTCATTCTGGTGGTTCTCAGAAGTAATCAGGAATAGAATATGTTTTCTGATTGCTGAAGGCCCTTATTCTATAATAGTGACTCACAAACTGCAGAATATTAGCAGTGGATCAAGAATGTAAACAGTACAGCACATTCCACACACTGTATCTGCACATTATCTAAAAGATAATTTTCAGAAAAAGTAAAATCATGATTTGTACTATAAATCATGAACATGAGTAAAGAGTTTATTTTACACATGCGACAGGTAAAAGGGAACCAGGCAGATGTCGGAACTGGCTCAAAGGAAAAGAGAAAACAGTTTATTAAAGTAAAGACATTTTGAAATGAGTTGCAAATGGAGGGAAAACTGGGTTCTCCACGGGGGAGGAAGCCAGTTAAAATCTCTACTGAGACAGATGTCAGTTACCTGATGATTACAGGGAGTTCCCCAAGTTCAAAGACAACAGCTCAGAGAGCAGAGCTGTAGTTTTTCACCGAGAGATAGTATTTTTCTGAGTCTCTAATTCATGGCAGTAAGGAGATCACTTTTACCCTTTTTCGATTAATAATCTTTTTGTGTGCTGCGAGTTGTCTACATTTTCAAAATTCAGCACAAAGATGGTCATTAAATTTTTTTCACTAGAATTAATTAAAAATCCAAAACCAAAACCAAAACTAAACAGACACATTTTGCCAATCACACAGATGGCAGCTTTTCCCAGAGATTACAGCTATTTGGGTGACATTTGTGTTGTGAATTCTGTAATTCTGTGGAAGAGTAAAGTTGCCTCCTGTGCCCACAGGGCCACGTCAGCCTGCCCCAGAGGGCAGCCAGGGCAGGTGACGGATGCCCAGCAGGAAGCAGGTGGCTTCCTTTAGAGATGTCTGGAGCTGCTTCCGGCCCTCAGCTGCAGAGCGACTGGCCAGGGACCCTCCTGCTGGAAGGCATGTAATGAGTGAGTTGTATCTGTTTGTCTCTTCTTGTTGGATAGCCCCAGACAGTGCATGGATCCTATAATCTTTTTCTGCTTTGAAGTTAACCAAAGCTAAATTCTTCCTGATTATTGACAAATCTAAATTCTAAAGAATGCCACTCATGGAATTGTTCACCTAAACTTGAGACAAGGGGAAGAAAGAATAGTAGTGTCCTGCGAACATTTCCAGCTGTACGTGAGGCCTGGAATAAACTGAACTCCTGAGAGGAGGGGCAGACACAGCCGAGAACACAGGAGCTCTGGGCAAGAGAGCAGGTCGTGCTGTACACACTGTGCGGCCATTAGCAAGTGTCCCTGTGTCCATTCTCTTGCCTGCAAAAGGGAAGAATGGTGCGCTCTGGGCCTGGTGGCAGACACTGCAGATGAAGGAACGGTGGCAGGACCAGTGTGTGAGACAGACTGTGCTTCCCAGCTGAGCTCTGTGTACGTTGTGTCTCTCAGAGCCGTGTGGCAGGATGGGGACAGCAGGAGGATCCAGAAGCTCTGCCCCTGTGAGGCCCGAGGGCTGCCAGGTGCATTAGGGTAGCCTGACCCCCTGGGAGGCTTGGGGCTTGGGAAGCCTGTCTGGTGACCATGAGCTTCAGGTTCCCAAATGCAGCAAAACACGCATCTAGCACTGCTAGTTGTTCAAATCCACTCACTCTTCCTCCCTCACTAACAGAGAGAACCTCAGGATGTCTGATGTGTCCAGACGAAATACGCACTGTCCTTAGCTGCTGTGCAGCCGAGGGTGGTCATCAGCAGTTACCTCCAGGAACCCTTATAAAAGGCGGGTGTTAGAAAGGCTCCCCAGCCTGTCCTCTCCCTGTTTCCCTCTTCCTGATGCAGTCCTGAGGCTGAAGCTGCAAAGAGTCTCAAGCCACAAAGAATCTCTGGATTGGGCAGGGGAGAAGCCTGCATCCCTGGTGACTTGGGGAGCCCCTACCAGCCCAGGGCAGCCAGCCTCTGGCTTCTTGTTCCTGAGAAAACTGGGGCTCTGCATTGCCAGGCCACTCCCAACTAGGTTTATGTCACTCACAGCTGAACACGTCCCCGTCTTACTTCTGAAAGAGCTCAGAGTACAGTACCCCACAATCTGCCCTTCTGGAGTAAGGGTTATTTTGAACTGAAGACAATTGAGAGAAAACAGATGCAGGTGAGCTCCCTGCCCTCCCGTCCACCTGAACAAGGACACAGACCCCTGTAAATGAGGCCCCTGCCGCTGACTTCCTATCCCAGGAGGGGGTGGCTGCAGCCACAGCACCAGGGACAATATGGTTCCCAAACTCCACACAGCAAACCTTACTCACCAGCCCCGTCTTCCTTTAGTTCCCCTGCGAAGACATTCCTCCAGCCGTCACCCCCAGAAGCCTAGTCCTGTCCTTCCTTGTCACTTCTCTGAAAGTGACTGTGCTTTCCTGAGATGCTGCATCAGTCTGAGTCCTGACTCCTTCCACCTGCTCTTATCTGAGGGCCCCCAGGGTACAGAGTTATTGGCGTTCTTTTGTTAACCTGTTCTTTGTCCTTGTAATTTGCAGGCCCCAGCCCTGAGGGACATTCTTTCCTTCCCTGTGGGAGCTGGGAGCCAGCCTGTTCTGTGAGGTCGCAGCTGAGGCTTGTGAGTGGGCAGCAGTCAGGTGCAGGTGGACGTGCCTCAGTTTACCCACCGAGGACAGCACATGAGATTGAAAGGAACTAGAGGAATCACAGTTCCCTAGATGCCCCCTGAAGTCACCCCCCCCCCATAGAGGGTGAGATGCCGAATGGTGGCATGCAAGAGTCAAATTCTAAAATTTCACACAATCAACTGTGTACAGGAGAATAATGACACTGTGTTCTGAGGTCTGCTGTATCACTTAAACCAACGTATTTTCCAGAGTGCACACCCTCCAGAAAAGGCAAGGACAGGTTGGGAAGCCTGGGCATTTTGCCCCTAGAGAGTGACAGGCCTCCCGATGCCTTCCTTCCCCTAGTAGGAGCCTCCGTGCTGCTCACATGTCTCCCTTGTGGGCTGTGGCCCTCCCGGACAAGCTCCTGCCCTGGGCCTCTCAGTGGGCAGGCACTGTTCTTGTACCTGCTTTTGCTAAAGGCAGCCTTGACTGTCCCCTGTGGTCCCTGGGGTCTGCCTGGACCTGCCTTGGGGAAGGTCTTGGCCACCAGCCTCGTCTCTCTGTCATGAAGCTCCCCCTGTGGAAATTTCAACTTATAAATTAAAAGCAATGATAATGCCTCAATATTAAAATTCTTCCATTTCACTCATTCTCTTCCATCCATTTTCTGCCCTTTTTTTGATTCGTACAGGTTCCCTTGGAAACGAAGTTAATGGGCACAGGGATGTTGCGTTGTCTGTCTCTGCTCCTGGAGCCTTAGGCCTGTGGTTCTCAGCTGTCAGAGAGCAGGTCACGGGCAGAGGTAGCTCCTCACAGGGCAGAGCCTCCCCGTGTCCAGCAGCTCTGCACCAGAGCCTGGTTTGGAGGGTCTACGTTTTAATCAAGTGTCAGGTGATTTTGAAGCCAGTGGTCCTGGATCACAGGTTTGAAAATCGACCTCAGTTCCTCCAGTCCTTGCTGCTTGACAGGAAGCGTGCCCCATCTCCCCATTTCCAGGAGGTGAGGGAGCCACCTCATTCTGCCTCAGTGGTGAATTGCAGACTGGGGACCCTGGAGGTCAAACCTCCACCTGGGAGTTTGCAATGGTCTGAGTGGTGCCTCCCAGATATGTATACTGAAATCCTCCCCCTCAAAGTGATGGTGTTAAAAGGTGGGGTCTTCCCCGGGGATGGGGGAAAGGATTAGGTGTCAGGTGGTCCCCACCAATGGGACTAGTGTCCTTACAAAGGAGGTCCTCACCCTCTTTCCCCATTCGAGGAGCCAAGTGCTAAGCTGCCCTCACCCACACCACCTGTGTTGGCTCAGGGCCTCCCGGCTGTTGTGAGCTGTATGTTCCCACTGCGAGTCAGAGGAAGCTAGGTGGAGTGGCCTGTGCTCTGCGCTACAGAGCTCTCCGAGCAAATAAGCCCAGGCCCCGTTGATGCTCTTGCTCAAGCCTATAAGACTTTTTCAGTAGCATAAAGAAAAGGTCTCCTTTCCGGGAGACTAGCAAAGGGCACATCTTTCCTGTGACTGCATTCCTCTCCTGCCCCAGTCCCAGCATTTGTGGCATCTGCAAATGCTGCAAATCTTGTGCTCAAGATTTACTTTCAGATACTCAAGAGGACATGGCACCTGCACTAGAGGGGCAGACTCAGCCAGCGTGGTGGTCCCGGGCCCTCAGGCCAGAGCCCTGGTGGGTGAGTAGGGGGCTAACGAGTGGGGGGCTAACGAGTGGGAGCCCCTGGGCTGGTGAGTTTGCTCCAAGTACAACCTCCATAGACCTTGAGCTGCTGACCGACCACTGGCTGCTGATGAGCCACAAAGGGCCACATTCACTCAGATGCACCAGGAAGGCCCCGCTGAGGTGGGCAGATCACCTGGGGTCCTAAAGTGCTTTCACTGCAGTATGTCTGCACGTACCAGGAAAGTGCGTTCACAGCAGGGCGCCTGCACGCACCAGGAAAGGGCGTTCACGGCAGGGCATCTGCACAACACGGCAGGGCTTCTGCATGCACCAGGTAAAGGCAGCATTCACTGCAGTGCGTCTGCATGTACCAGGAAAGGGCAGCATTCACTGCAGGGCGTCTGCACGCACCAGGAAAGGGCAGCATTCACTGCAGGGCGTCTGCACGCACCAGGAAAGGGCAGCATTCACTGCAGGGTGTCTGCACGCACCAGGAAAGGGCATTCACTGCAGGGCCTCTGCATGCACCAGGAAAGGACGTTCACGGCAGAGCGTCTGCACATACCAGGAAAGGGCAGCATTCACTGCAGGGCATCTGCACGCACCAGGAAAGGACATTCACTGCAGGGCCTCTGCATGCACCAGGAAAGGGTGTTCACTGCAGTGTGTCTGCACCCACCAGGAAAGGGTATGTTTGAGGGCTCCGGGAAGCTGACTTGCTTTCACAAGATAACTTTAAGAATCATCTGGAAAATAGAAGGATCTGAAGAGGACTGACTCTAGTTCAAGCAGAAAACTGCCTTGCCAAAGGCCTTTTAGGGAGCCCCTGCCTCCTGTGTGTGTGACCCTCCTTCCCTGGACTGTCCCAGTGGGTGGGGAAGAGGCAGTGGAGTGACAGGCTGGACTGGCCCAAGAGGAATTACCAAGGCTGGGGGTTCCAGACACTCCCACAGAGTTTTAACAGGGCAACCAGGAGACCCATTGGGAAACAAGGAGAAAGAGGTGTTAGGCCTGCACCTGCAGCTGTCCTGGCACAAACACACGGGCAGCACCATTGGCCGGCACTGAAGGAGGCCTGTCCACCCTGCCCCAGCTGCCCTGTCCTGGTTGATCTCAGAACCAAGACCTGCTGGCTGCTGATCAGCTAAGAGCATCATTGAGGAAAATGTTCTAGTCCCCCAGGCGACTCTGCACGCTGTGACGAGGGCCGTTCTTTGAGCCCCAACCTTGGTTAGGAGTGAGTGAGAAACGTGGGTGGCAGGAGCTTGGGCAGCAGCGGGAGGAGAAACAAGAAGGAAAAGACAGGATGAGCCTCCCTGTAACCAAGGGCATGTGTCCCCTGCACGTGTGGGGTCCTTCTGCTGGGAGGGCAGGGCAGGGGGAGGCTGTGGCTTCTCTGTCAGCCTGATGCTACAGGCAGGCTGGAGGGGGTTACAACAGTCTGTGCCTTTCAGAATGTCCACTCAAGGAAGAATCTTCATCCTGTGACACCCAAATTGATGGCCATATTGGATGGTTCCCACTGCCAGATCCAGTACCAGGATCAGAGCCTGACGAGCTCTTGGCGAGCTCCAGATGAAGCCTCCCAGCACCTTCACACCCTGGGTGAGGCAGGACCTCCCGGGGCTCAGGGTGGGCTGCGCCTGAGTTGGGATGTCAGGGACCGGCTCCTGAGACTGCATTCCTCTGTGCACAGAAGGAACCCTCCTGTCACTGCGAGACTGTGCTCACCCAGAACACGCAAGCATGGAAGGAAGAGACAGAAAGGACCTGCTTCACTGGTGACCGAGAGAGTGGTGTGGGGAAGAGCATTTGGCCTGTGCGGCTGGGTGAGAAGGAGGCAGAGAGCAGGGCAGCCCCAGGCCTCGACCTGGACAGCACCTGGCCCACTCTCGGAAGGACCCTGGCTCAGCTTGGTGCTCTGCTGTCCCCACCGACACTGTCAGTGATGTCACTTCTGCATTCATGTCCTGGGTAAAGTCCCAGGCACAGGGCAGCTCACCTGTGAGCAGAGGGAGCTCCCCTTGCAACGTGCACATCCCCTGTCACTCCTGCCTGTCCACATGCACAGAACATTCTCCAAGCCCTGCGGCATCGGTAGACCCAGATGCAGTGAGCTCCAGCAGAGAGAAGCCCCGCGAGTCTCCACCCCCACACGTGTGCTTTGGCGTCAGGATGGTTTGAGCTGAAGATAAGTGAGACCACACAGATGAGAGAGAAGAGCTCTGCCCTCTCCTTCCTTATGTGCCCACCAGCAGGAGGTAACTGGGCAAGGTGTCCCCTCCCCTCTCTGCCAGGACCGACAGCGGTCAATCAGCAGAGACCACAGCAGGTCCTCATCAGCCTGGATAGCCCAGGATGACCACACCGCAGGCCTTACTGCCCAGCCCTGGCTCCCATGAGTGTGCTGACATTGCCTCCCAGTCGCTGCCCCAGAGACTCCCATTTCATGGAGAGGACAAACTTGTGACAAGCTCTGTTGTGAGAACATGACACAAAGCCTCCAACTGCCGCCTGGGCTGTGTGTGCTGTGATCACCCCCACTTTAAAGATGGAAAGGAGAGGTGCAAAACGATCACGTAACTTGCCCAAGACCCCATCACTGACTCGTGCCATAGGTGGAGATCAGCGGGCAGACCAGACACCCCCAGGCCACACCATGGGGAAGATGTCCTTTGTTGTCCCTTCTTAGCTCTCTGTCAGGGCCAGATGTAGAACTTTGGACCTCGTTGTAAAATACGGACATGGGGCCCCTTGTACAAAAAACAGGGGGAATAGGTGCCATTAAGGGACTAAATTATGAAGCCTGTTGCTTTCTCCTGCAGTCTCTCTCTCTGCTTGTCATGGTATTCTTTTATTTGCTACTGAAAGTCATTCTAAGAAGGGAAATTAAAAATTAGAAGTCAACTTACTTTGTACAAATGTCAATAGTAAATGCAAATATGGAAACATTTATCTTATTTGAAAAATCACCAAAATCTCTCGGTCTGTACTTTGCAGCTTGCACGTACACGCACCCACCCTTTTTATTCAGAGGCATGAGATACTGTGCAAAGGCCCTCACTGTGGTCCCTGCTCTGTGCACCTTCTACCCAGACCAGTCCTCCCTGGGGCTCCCAGTCCGGGCAGTGCACTGGTCCTCGCCACTGTCTGTCTGCCCCCTACCCCCAGCCCCAGCTGCAGGCAGCACTCACCATGACCCCACGCCCCACTGGTCCTCACCACGGGGTCCCACACCGTCTGTCTCACCCCCCCCACCCCCGCCTCAGCTGCAGGCAGGGGTCACCATGCCCCCACGCCCCACTGGTCCTCACCATGGGGTCCCGCACAGTCTGTCTCACCCCCCCCCCCCAGCCTCAGCTGCAGGCAGCGCTCACCATACCCCCGTGCCCCACTGGTCCTCACCACGGGGCCTCACACAGTCTGTCTCATCCCCCACTCCAGCCTCAGCTGCTGGCAGTGGTCACCATGCCCCTGTGCCCCACTGGTCCTCCCCACGGGGGCCCGCACAGTCGGTCTCACCCCCCCACCCCAGCCCCCGCTGCGGGCCGCCCTCCCCCGGCGCGCGTGCCCCCCGGGGCCGCCCCCGTGGGGCGGGGGGGCCGGGCGCCCACGGGCGGCCGGGGGGGCGGGGGGGGGGGGGGTGAGACAGACTGTGTGGGACCCCGTGGTGAGGACCAGTGGGGCGTGGGGTCATGGTGAGTGCTGCCTGCAGCTGAGGCTGGGGTGGGGGGGTGAGACAGACTGTGTGGGACCCCATGGTGAGGACCAGTGGGGCACGGGGGCATGGTGAGTGCTGCCCGCAGCTGGGCCTGGGGGGGGGGGGTGAGACAGA
>CAUYPK010029028.1:0-27288 GCA_963574355.1 Loris lydekkerianus
AGGGATATGATAGCTGATAGATCCATATAATCATTCCACTTCTGGCTATAAGTTATTTCTGAAACTTAAAAATGCTCTTTATTAAAATATAAAGACTTTATTTTTAGACAATTGTGGAAACTTACTTCCTAAGAAATTAAACATTCTTTTTTTTTCTAAAGAAATCATTGTTCATCTATTCAATTGTCTAGTCATGTGTTCAACAAATAACTTACTGAGCACAAAATGCATGTCAATGACACCATGATACAGGGAACATGTTTTTTACACTTTAGAATTTTATAATCCAAAATTAATAATTTTCAATAGATTGTAAATAGCCTGCATTCCCACTGGACACAAATGAATTCCTTCCTTTCTCCCATGAAGTTGATATACCTAATATTTTAGCACCTTACCAAATTATGGCTCTCTGGGGTGCTACCATCAGAAGTAGGTGATCCGTACAATCATCGAAGAATGATGACTGTATGTATGTTTATTATTACATCATTTAAAAACCACTTAGGATATTTTAACTTCAAGTTATTATCAGCATGTTCAAGTACATTCAAATATTCTATTTCAGAACCATTTCTGAAAGAATACCCTCTTACTAGAAAACTATATATGAAAAGAACTTCCAAAGACAATTATTTTAGCATATATCTTTAAAATATAAAGTATAAAAATTTCTAATGCTTAGACATGCAAAAAACCTAAATTTCATAAGCATGTTCTTATGTGTTTCTTTTCTTACAAACACACTCAAAACACTTATTTTAAAATCAGACAAGGATAAAACTGCTTTGAATCCCCATTTTTCTTTTCTTTTTTAACTGATCCCTCATTCCTCTATAGACTCTCCCAGTACAAATTCTCTAAGAGTTGTTTATGTGTATTCACTGCAGCCAGTGTGCCATGATGAATATTTATTAAAACGGCTTCTTTTCAAATTAATTAATCCTCATCTCAATTAACTTTTCAGCAGCACTGATATAGTCAAGAATTCTCTAGCTTTGGCAGACCATACTACTCTAGTATCAGAAAAAGTAAGCACTCTGCATATTCCTTCACAGGGAAATAAAATACTTGATGACTTTACCTTCCTTCACTTAACCTGCAGTCATCTTTCCTTTGGAGCAGATCACTAGTTAGCAAGTTAATCTCCTCAAGCACTGGTGTCATCTCAGATTCTTTTGAGTTCCATTTTTCCTTTTTGTTTTTCCTTACTTCCTTCACATGCAAGGCAGGACCACTACTTTAGAAATGAATAAAAATAAAATGTTTTCTAATGATTCTACTTACAAAGAACAAAAAAATTTTGTAACTTTCCACACCTACTCATTTAGTAATTCAAAAAACAGTTATGGAGTACAAACAACATGCAAAGGAATGAACATTCCCTGCTTTGGAAAATAGGTAAATGTATACTTATAAGGCAATCGGCCACATAAGTGTTGATCTAGGAAAAAGTCTATCCAAATACAAGAAAAGCATCACAGAAGAGGCAAACTAGAGGAGGAGCTCTTCAGATCAAGAAGTGGGAGAAACCATTCTACTTAGATAACAGAACTGAGCCCATGGATGAGGCACATGACATCTAGGCATTTCCTTGGGACTTAAAAAGTGTAAACAACATGGAAGCAAATTGTGAGCACAAATGGTCCATGGAACTTAAATGCTCCACCAAAAGTCTGGAGCTCACCACCTACCAGCAATGCCTCTTACACATGGGAGTCACGATTAGATTTGTGCTGTATTCTATACTTCTCATTTTGTTTTAAACAGAGAATGTTTAACTTAAATGAAGTTTTTAGAATAGCATGATGCACTGACAACACGGAAGGAGAGATGGAAATGTACTCAGTACTACTGTGAAACCAATTTATAATAACTCACACTTGCATATGAAATATGAAACACAACTTTATTCTATGATGAAGAAGGGAAGGGGAAGGTGAGGGATGGGGAGGGAGTGGGAGGGATAGTAGGGGATAGTAGGGGCACCAAAACTATGAAGCACATGGCAAATACAAGTTGGTTCTATCATGTGTAGAACAGAAATGTCCTAATGCTATTAATATAATTGGGTAAATGAGATGAAAGCTATGCTGATTAGTATGATGTAAGCACTCCAATTTGTACAAATAATCCACACACTGAAATGGGCATAAATGTATTTATGATCTATGTACAAAAGACTTAATAAAAAAAATTTAAAAAAGAAAAAAAAATAGTTAAGTTTGGGGGGAGTCAAGAGTTATGCGCAGATTACCAGTTATGTTGGAGACTGTAACCCCTGACCCTTTACATTGTTCAAGGGTCAATTATACCTTTTATCTTGGTTATGCTGATCTTCTATTTATGGTAGAATTATATAAGGATTCTCTTTATATGACTTTGCTGGTTTTCTTTTTCCTGGTGTAATAATTTGAGAAGCTGGCCAGTATAGAGTTTATCTCAAATAGGGTTTTGACCTGCAGTGCATCTTACAAGGGTACATGTGAAACTTAGTAAATGTAGAATGTAAATGTCTTGGCACGATAACTAAAAAAATGCCAGGAAGGCTATGTTAACCAGTGTGATGAAAATGTGTCAAAAGTTCTATGAAGCTAGTGTATGATGCCCCATGATCATATCAATGTACACAGCTATGATTTAAAAAAAAAAAATTGGGTTTTGAAAATGTGTTTACTAAGTCATTGCCTAATGAGAGCCTTTTAACTTAGAGGATCTAGGCTGAGCGACTGAGGACCCCTGAAAACGTCAGGGTAGAAGATGAAAGGGGAGTGTGCTTGATCTCTATACTGTGACACGTGAGTCTTCTGGGGAAATTTTCTGAGGCACAGAATTGAGGCTGAATGATATGATGCCACTTTGTGGAAAAAAAAAGAGTATTATTTCCTCCTTGTGTGTACATATATGTGCATGTATATATACGGTATATACAGGATGGCCGTAAAGTCCGTGTGCAATTAAAAATAGTGTGCAAGTTAAAATTGCACATGACCTTTATGGTCACCCTGTCTATATGTGCCATCTCAAATCATTTCTGGAGAAAAGGTAGGTATAAATGGATAAGTAAATAATGAATGCTCAGCAGTTGCTCTTAATTCTATGACCAAAATTGCTCTTTTATGAAATCCATATGTTCATAATTTCTTTTGTCACATTGGTTGCTGTGACAAAACAGAACCAAATTCTGTAAAAAGAAAAATATGTGGTTTAAACAGCTGCTAAGTATCTGAAAAGGTTAAATTTGGAGTTAGGAGAGAGAACTAGGAAGGGAAGCAGAACTGCAAATGTCAGCAACACAGCCAAGAAGAGAACAATGAAACACTATTGAAATGTCCGCGGGGAAGGAATTCCATCACTGGGCTGAGTTAGCCCACGAAGAACACGGCTCCCAAACCTAACCTAAAACCTAAAGATCTAGACAAATATTATTATTTCTGTGAAGCTCAAATTTCAAAATTCTGATTTGGAAAGGAGTGGTGAAGGAACAATATTTACTTGACTTAGAGATTTCTCCTTTAGTTACGCAAAGGCAAACATTTCACCTCGATTGTTTCTACGTTAATCCTGCAGGTGACTTTCCACTGGAGCCCAAACAGAACTGAGATCAGGAATAAACACACGCGATATTGAAAATGCAAAGCAGGACTTATTTTTTTGTGAAAAGTAGTAAGACACGTTTACACTTGAATTCAGTCAAGTCGTGGAAGGAAATGCTTTAAGTTAAAAAACTTTACCTGTCAGAGAGACATAAAATAATTTACCGATCCATCTGTTTTAGAGCTTTTATTGTATGCAAAGCCCATTAGTGAATGAATTAGCTATGCTTCTCCTTGGGTATAGGTTTTCTTCAGTGTATATGTTTTCTGAGTTTGTGTAATTAAGCTGTTCATATTTAACAAGTATTTCCACTACTGAGAATTTGTTAGCATTTATTTTGCCATATACCAAATTAATTTTATTTTTATTTCCTTCGGTCTACAGCACTTCCCACACACTCAATGCAATAAATTGGTTCTGATGCTATTAGAGAGTAAGCAGCAAAATTGCATCAATACATAGTCCCCCCCCATATTTCATCAAATTGTATGAATAATTGATGCTCTTTTTTTTTCTGGAACTAAAATAATAATTTGTAAAATAGGATCAAAGTATATGATAGTATCTAAAATAGGAGTGTCTGGCTCACTCACAGCCCAACACTGATATTGGGACACTTTTTAGTTTGGGCCAATCAGATGAGGATGAAGTTATTGTGATTTTAAAACTTCCTTAGATCACCCATGAAGTTGCCTGTAGATTGATGTAGTCATTTGTCATTTTGCAACATGCCAGCTAACTTTTTATACCCATTTTTTAGGTCATTTCTATTTTTCTCTTTGATTTGTACATGATCTTTAAAAAATATGTCAAGGCAAGGACTATTAACGTGTCTCTGCTGTGTCCTGGGCTTTGTTTTAAACTCATTAGGTATATATCAGAAAATGATGCAGATACAATAAAATAATCAGCCCTCTCCTGAACTGAAATTCCCTTGCAGTGGAGTGGGAAGAGATAATTAAAAAATAATAAATATCACACATCAGATAGTGCTAAGTGGAAAAACGGATGAGGGAGAGGGGCGTGAGAAAAACGGGAAGGCGACTCTGTTAGCAGTTTCATGTAGGCTGTTTGGGGTCAGCCTCCCTGGGGAGGTGCCTCATGGAAGACTTGACAGAGTGATTCGTGAGACAATCTTTGGGGATAGTTTCCCAGACAGGGCAAACTCCAGGGATGACTGTGTGCCTGGCGTGTTTAATGCATTTGAGGAAGTTGGCAGGAATGGAACTGAATGATTAGTGGGAACAGGTATGGGTGACAGGGTCTGAGAGGAGGCAGAGAGGCCACAGCCCACAGGACAGGGCAATGCAGGGACTTTTTTTTTTCCACTTTGAGACAATGAGGAATCTTACAAAGTTTTGAGCAGAAGAATGCATTGATAATGTGGTTTTATTTCCCCACCCCGGTTGCTATGTACCCTGGTTGCTATGTTGAGAAAGCTTTCAGAGGCCCAGCGAGGAAGTGAAGAAACCAGTTTGGGTACCTGCAACAATCCCGGAGAGACATACTGGCTCATCTGAGGGTGGTGGTTGTGGTCATAATAGAAATGGTAATAACCTGTTCTTATTTTGGAGAGAGAGTTTTCCTACTGCAGGGAAGTTCTCTGGCTGGCCTTGGACAAACCCGGTTCACCGCCCTTTCTTGCCACACTTCTCAGAATAACCATAGGATGTGCTGGAAATGCAATGTCCTGAGATAGGGAGGGAAGGGCTGGAATAACCCAGCTCCGTTTCATTGCCCCATCCACTCCCCAGACAGACGTCCTTCAGAGCTTTTTGCAGGTGGAGAATCCAGGGTGGGCTGCTTTCTGGGACCCCTCAGCTGTGTGCAAGAGGAGCCTCCCAGTCAAAACTCCGTCGGACCCAGAAGCTCTCCTGCGTCCCAGGGAACTTATGTGCAATGAATCCTGGGTTTCTTTTGTCCCACATCAGAAACACACTACCTGTAACTCACTGCATATGTGAGTGTTCTGTCTCAGAAAAGGGGATGGCCTGTGCATAGGGAGATTGCCTCACAAAATTGAATTAGTGATCAGGCTTGGATCTGATACAACTGTGGCTTATTTGTGAAGCAGACAGGAAAATACCCCCTAGTAGCCAGCCCAACCTAAACCTGTCAGCCTGAGGATGTTTTCTGGGACGGAAAAGTGATGAGTGGGGCTTGAGTTGCCCCCTTGCAGATGGGAGTGGGCTGGCTGCCTGGACCCAGGCAGAGAGAAAGGACAATGGACAGAGCAGGACGGTCCTCAGTGCCCTGCTCATTGGGCCTCTGTGATCGCTCATTCCTGGGGTTGGAGAGCTCAGAAAATGGGGACACACATGCACGACACAGACTCCACAGCAAGGGAGACTCACCAACTAAGGGACGAGTGTGAAGAAAGGGCAGAGGAGTCTTCTGTGGTTTGGTTGGTGTGCTGTTTGATAAGTAGATGTTATACCTTCAAATGTCTCGGGGTGAACAGGTGCAGTTAGGAAAGGGACCAAGGCCTCTGAGTCCCTACCAGGGACCAATGGCTCTGTACTGTCAAGAAAAAAAGTATAAAAGAAAGGAATTCAGACATTTGGGGGGTTAGATAATGCAGCCCACATGACAATATTTTTAGGTCCCTTTAGGAGAAAAATTAAACTGATGACATCAGAGGTTTGAGGATACATGTGGTGACCCTGGTGCTTACCTGCTCGTGGATGAGGCCCGTGGAGGCATTTCAAGGGCTGGTGACCCTGGTTCCCCCTGTGGGGTGCACCACAGACATTGACATTTTGGCTGCTTGAGACACAGAACATGTGTGCTGCCTGAGAGAGTGTGCGTCCTCACCGCTAAGATTCAAGTCATAACAACAAGACGTACTCACCCCTGCCTGCCACCAAAGCTACTGAGACTCAATGTGTTGTTCAATAACTGATCTATTAAGTGGAAAAAAGAACAATCTTCAGTCAATTCAGGAATTGCTACAAACAGAGATGTGATGAGCTACCGTGTCACAATGTAACAGCACGGTTTGGCTGGTCCAGAAGGCTTTTTGACCACAGGTGCTAAGGACAGACTATCGCAGGCTGAATTTCAAGACCACATGGATAGGAAGCCAAAGAAATACCCCAGAGAGAGTCCAGCTCAAATTGTTGCAGTTACACACAAATCAAAAATATGTATAACTGGTAGGCCTCTTTGGGTATTGGAGAGAGCATATATCCGACTAGGGGTTTCTTTGGCCCCCTTAATCGAGGTCACCAAGAAAGTGGCCAGCTATGAATGGGGCCTTTTGCAGAACCAGATTTTGAAGGCTGCTCAAGAAACTGTGACTTAAGCACTGTCTTTGAAACCTTTAGAGCCGGCTAGTCGGACGGATCTACAATCTCTGTGCACACTGATTAGGGTCTCTGACAACAGAAAATTGCTACTGGGCTCTGCCAGTCTCCCGGATTTTAGACATGAAAATTGCCTGAGGCAGCCGTCAGTAAACCCTTTGTGAGTGGCAGCTCCTTGTTTGCTGCTGGGCACCGGTGCAGACTGAGTGGCTTACATTTGAGGCACCAGATATGACTCTGCCACCTGAACTGCTCATCCTCACCAGTAAAACCAGGCAGGTTCTACAGAGCTCGATTGTCAAATGAAAATGATACATTCCAGATTGGGCCTAGCTGGCACCCAAGGGGCAAGTAGCTTACATGAACAAATGGCTGGCTTCAGGGCTCTTTGGCTCCTCCTGTGGTTACCTGGGGTCCAGGACTCAGAAGTGTCCCTAAGGACAGTATGGCAGGGTTTTCTGAAAGTTCTCCAAAACAACAAGCATATGGCATCTGCTGAACTGTGCTACCATCTGGCCAGTGGGTGACCATCTTTGATTGAGACTGAACATGGACATTCTACCCAATGGATAAAACTCTGTGGACTGGTGATGGCTATGCTTCTTCAATTGAATGTGGGGAAAGAGAGAGAGAGAGAGAGAGAGAGAGAGAGAGAGAGAGATCGATCGATCCTAGGTGACTACAGAGTTTGGGCCTGAGAATCTTAAAGGACAAAGCTGCAAGTTGTTTTTTTTTTAATCCCCCTCCCCAACCCCGTCAAGTGTTGTGACTTGCAGGTGAATCCAATTTGGGAGCGATTCAAGAGTTTGTCTGTAGACAAGTTAATTTGAAATGGCTATTAATTATGAGTGAAAATGTCAACAAGCAGTCTGGTGTTCAGGGGAGATTTCAGGCCTAGAAGAATGATTTTGAAGTTGTCAGCACAGAAATGTTACTTAAAGTCAAGGGAACGGCTATATGCAGGGAAGAAGCATTAACCCCCAGAGTGCTCAACTGGGGTTAAAATTGGAGAGATCAGGAAGGGAACAAAAATGACATGGTTTTGCCTTGTGTGGTGGCTCATGCCTGTAATCCTGGCACTCTGGGAGGCCGAGGCAGGTGGATTCCCTAGATTGAGGAGTTTGACACCAGCCTGAGCAAAAATAAGACTCCATCTCTAGTCTCTGCTAAAACTAGAAAAAGCAGATGGGCATAGTGGCCGGCACCTGCAATCTCAGCTACTTGGGAGGCTGAGGAAGGAGGATGAAGGCTGAGGCAGGAGGATCATTTGAGCCCAGGAGTTTAAACTTGCTGTGAGCTTTAGAGCACAAAGTGAGACTCTGTCTCAAAAAAAAAAAAAAAAGACATTGTTTATGAATGTTGCGGCAATTTATATGGCTTTAATTTTCTAATTTACATCTTTAATCCACTGGAAATTGATTTTATATTAAGTGTGATGTGATATCTCATATGCTATTATTTTTCCCTAATTACCACTTGTTGCAGAAATGATTATGAATAAACTGACTTTCTCCTACCTGCAATGTCAGATCTGACCAATGAGGAAAACCTATATGACAAAGTGGTGTTTATGAAATTTACAGTTTCTCTCATCTATTGATTTATCTATCCTTCTTGCAATAGCACATAAATACCTCACATGTATTAATTTTTATATCTGATAGGGAATTTTTTTTTAATTTTATTTATTTTAAGTCTGTCATTCCTACCTTTGACTCTCGGCATTTGCAGATACGTTTTAAAAATAATCCATTCAAGTTACAGAGAGCAAAATGTTTGCTTTTTTTTTTAAATGTTGAATTTACAGAATATTTGATGATAATTGTCAATTAAAGACATATTCCTAATATATTCTGAAGGCTGTACATTTTAAAAATAAACTTTGATGGATATTTTAGTAGCCTTATTCGTGGGTACTTTCTGCTTGATTTTTAGGCTTGCAAATTGTCACTTTAAAGAATTGCATTTTTTAATAGTAGTCGCCAGTGTATTTAAATTCAATTTGAGATGACCATGTACCATGGACTCAATCATATTATCAGCCATCATCTCCAGTCTTCCTCTCCAATTAAACATTTTATTAATTTTCTTGTTTTGTGTGATAAGATAGCACATTTTTCCTGTTTCTGATATTAAATTAATTCTTTTAACATTTTATCATAGAGTATGTTTTCTATAGCTTTTTGAAGTTGCTTCTTATCAGATGAAAGACATTCTCATCTTTCACAATTTTGCTGTGAGTTTTTATCATAAATGAAAATTAAATTTGTTGTACCTTTTCTGTGTCTATCGGGATATTTTTGATCTTCCTTCATCAAAATATAAACAAGTTAATTGTTTATATTTTCAACATTAAGCCAACTAATAGTAAACTAAGCTAGTCCTTTTGTAGTAACTTTTGTACCTTGCTGATTTGATTTTAAACATATTTTATTTCTTTCGGTATTTCAATCTTCATGAAATTCTGATTCTGACATGGGGTCAGAGTTCCTTTTTTCATGTTGGAATTGGGTAAAAGAACAACCCCCTCAATGTACTTTTCTCCTTATTTGATAATATGATTGATGATCTTCATGTTATCGATTTACCAATAAGGATTTGAATGACTAAGGCCGGGTGAGAGCTGGATAAAACCATCCAAGAGTTGTCCATCTTTTATCTTGAAAATTGTTGACATACAGCTATTTTTCTTTCCTTATTTTTGCTGCTGTTGGTAATAATTTTTAAGCAAACATATGTGGACAGAGAGATAAAGTGAGAAAGATGAAAAGAGAGAGAGGAGAGGGAGAAAGAGGGCTGAGAGAGGGGGAGAAAGAACAAATGTTTATTAGCTCGCACACTATTGGGGAGCACTCTTCTGGGGAACTTCTGCACACTTACACCTTCCCCGCTGTCACCATATTTGTTCAGAAATTATAACACTAAAAGCACTAAGTTCACTGAAATTTCAAAGTAAAGGTTTTTGCCAAACACTTGTCACACAAAAAAAGATTTTCTATTGCCTGGGTTGTGCAGTCAGGGAAAGTAGAATGCATTTGAATCTGAAAATCACAAATAAATAAAAAAGTTTTGTCTTTCCTGCTCTGACTTTGTCCACGTCCTAGCCTATTATCTGCTACCTGCAGGGATTTCATGTATTACATGTGAGAAGAGACTACTAGTTATTTCTCTTCTCCTGCCTCCTCTAGAGTCCTATAAATGTTCTATATCACTTCTTTGCACTCCACTCTTGTAAGACAATTAACCTAAGGGATGTTGCTCAGATGCCAGCCAACAGCTTAGAAACTTAGAATAGAAATAGAAAAACTTAGCTGAAGCATAACATGCATATGTCCTTGACCTTGACTTTGGTGTGACCTTGAGTGATTCTCTAGGACTATATCAATAGGTGGACAGTGTTTGTTTGGTTCCTGACCCTATAAGTTATTTAAATTGAATTACAAGTTCATTAGTTGTTAGTTGTTGACCCCCTTCTGTGACACAGAACATGAAATAGGTCTTTTCAGAATCATTTTTTTAGTATTTCATTATAACTGAAAATGAGTTACAATTTTTCCTTCTGGAATTGTTCAACTGTCACACTTTTATCAGAACACTGTCAACACCTATTAGGAGAAGGCTGCTTTTCCTTGATGTTATTTGCCATTATTTGTATGTGAAGAGCATCTTTGGGCCTGTGCAGGGGAACCATGCTAAGTTCTGTTTCTCTATTATGTCCTAGAGAAATTGATGAAATATTATTGTTTCTCACTTTGACCTTGAACAAGGGTGAGCAATTTCTCGGTTGGTAAACTGGATTTAGCTTTCCTACTGAATTCTATGGTATTTCTGTGAATGATACTTAAATGTATATATTAGGAGTTTAATATTTAGTCATATCATGTCCACATTCATGGAGACTCCATACTCAATTTGAAGATAAGGAAAAATAATTAATAATAATGATGCAAGAAAAATGAATTAAATAGCCCAGAATGGGCAGGAGGCCTATCATCTACTTTATGAAAGACAATCAGCATGGGCTTTGGGATTTAGAGAAATATGCCATGCCTACAAATAATTACATTTCAAAGTAATTCTAATTTTTACAAATATGTTTCCTATATGCCAAATTTTATATAACAACTCACCTCAATTTTACATCATTACCCTACCTTCAAATGCTGTTTTAGTATTAATAAGATTTGTGCCCTTAGCATTTTTCTAGTACAGGTATGAATATTACATTTTGCTGCAATGTAATAGTTACTTGTTGGTTTTTCCTGAAACCATGTGCTACGGTGGATTAAAATATTATATGCCTTTGTCTTTTAGCTTATCATCTCCACTTAACAACTTTTGCTTCTAACCCTCCCAGTGAGCATTTCCAGAGTTGTACCTTAGCAAATGGATGTTTATGCAATGAATTCACTAAAATAAAATGCTTTTGAAGAAAGAATCTAAAAGTCTGGTGGAGTGACAGCAGGCAAAATGGTTCAATAAACACTGTTATAATCTTGGTTTCATTTTGTATTTTACTTTCAACAATAGTTTATGGAAACTTGACACCCCTTTCTGCCTGCACTCTTAGTCTCTTTAAGTCCCCAATTACTCATTTAGCAAATTATTAGAAACTAATATTAAGAAATATGTATTCTTTTTCTACTTTCCACTCTTTTTGTTTTCTTCTTTATAGAATTTAGGAATTGACATGTTGCACAACATAACATACTCATATAAATAATGCTGAGTATATCCATGCACATCTTTTGATACATATAAACACACAATAAAGAATAGGAAACAGCATATCCTTATGTATTATTGTTGTGTTGAACTTCCAAGAATTTTCCAAGAGACTGAAATGGAAGGGGTACTTTTTTAGGGTAGTTGCAATAGGGAGAATATCCAGACATGGCAAATTATAAGGGTATATAGAAGAAAAATAAAATTGACAGATTATCATCTGCAAATTTGGTTGCCATTAGTCAAGCAGACATTACAAAGCTCTTTTTTCTTTGTAATTAGACTGATCTCAGTTGGTTATGTTCTGTCTTCAGAATTTTTAACTCAAAGGAGGAATTCAGAAGAAGAAGGTTGGTCCTCAGTCCCAGGGAGCAAGATAGTCAATGTTAAGTTTAGAGCAGGAAATTTGAGTTGTAGAGTTGTTAGAAATCTTTATTGTCATTTTCTGAAAATCTTGCAAAGGAACATGTAGATTTTATGATAAAGTTTATATGTGGCTGGATGGGTGGAGGGAGGGGAATCAATGGGACCACACCTACGGTGCATCTTATAAGGGTACATGTGAAATTTACTAAATGTAGAATATAAATGTTTTAACGCAATAACTAAGAAAAAGCCAGAAAGGCTATGTTAACCAGTGTGACGAAAATATTTTAAATTGTATATAAAACCAGCACATGGTACCCCATGATTGTATTAATGTACACAGCTATACTTTAATTAAAAAAAAAAAAAGATTTATATGCCTTGTTTGCTTTGGAAAAAATATTTGAAGCCAAATTAAGCATGTTCAATAGTAAAAGGTACTAGAAAGTACACACAGACCGATCATGTGGCTGTTACTGTAAACTGCAAGATGACAAACTTTGGTAATGAAATTGTTTTCACAAATAAAAGAGCTAGTTGTGTACATCTATTTGCATTGTATAAGTGTATGTGTATGTATGTGTGTTTGTGTGTTATTGAGGGAGAGCTCTTATGCAATTAAAACCCTAATTCCATTTGGCTGTTATTAATTTTTCATTGAAATTTCTATTAATGGGTACATGATGTGATAGAAGAAATAAGACTAAATGTTAGATTGAACAATAGGTGACCATAGCTTGCCATAATCAATTGTACATTTCAGAATAGCTAGAAAATAATTTAATGGTTCTACCAAAATAAAATATAAATATTTAATAAGTACATTGATTTGATCTTTACAAATTACATGAATATATACATTATCACATGTGCCTTCCAGATATGTACATCTATTATACATCGAAAAAATAATGTCCATCAATTCTTTATCCAGATGTAAATTAAATATGTTTTAAAAGTGAGCCTGAAAAAAAAAGTGAGTCTGATACTGATTGCATTACAATTACAGAACTGGCCCCTTAGTCTTTCCCTTTCATCATAGTGCATATTACCAAATAAAGATTTTAGGGAAATATAAAGGTAGATAATAAGGTAAGGGTGATTATAAAAAGAGATCATAAAACTACAATAAACTAGGAGAAAATAAGTAAAATAATCAAATGTATTTTTTTTACCTCAGATTAGACAGAAAATTTGTTTGTGCAAAGTATTTAAGTTGAGTCTAAGTCAAACAAATTTCAAATAAAATAATGTGTTTCAACTAAAAATAGTCTTGAGGCTGGGAGGGATGGCTCATGCCTGTAATCCCAGCACTCTCGGAGGCAAGGCAGGTGGATTGCCTGAGCTCATGAGTTGGAGACCAGCCTGAGCTATAGCGAGACCCTACTAAAAAAATAGCCAGGCATTGGGGTGGGTGCCTGTGGTCCCAGCTACTAGGGAGGCTGAGACCAGAGAATTGCTTGAGCCCAAGAGTATAAGGTGAGATATGACACCACAGCTCTCTATGGAGGGTGACAGAGTGAGACTGTGTCTCAAAGAAACAAGAAAAAAAAAAGTAAAAAAAATAATAAATAAAAGTACTCTTGGTTTTCTATGAACTCTCATAACATTTATACAGACTTATATTCTTAAAAATAGTTTTATTTTAATAACATTTTAAATACAAACACTCCAAATATTACAATTATAATGCTGTAGATTTCCTGTTTACAGGATGTATAGCTAGTTAAGAATCCTTGTGATTAATATTTTTCTAGGCTGAATAGTTTTAGGGACTCCTTGTCTCAACAATGCAAAGTTGAGCTGTAAAGAGCTTTAGGATAGTATTACCACAAAAGAAAATGTGCACAAACTTTAAATGAAGGGCTTTTTATAAACCCTTCTGAGATCTGAGGTCACGGGGCAGGCAATTAACCAGATATCTCAAGAGAGACAGGCATTGACAACGACAAACAGAGACAGGAGAACTGCCATCTAATGTCGTATAAGCACCTGGAAAATTAAACTGGAAATGTGCAAGAAATTGCTAACCCGAGAGTGTGCGTTAACTTGAGACTGGGAAATGCAGACAGATGGTTCTCACCCTGGTGCAGGCCTTTCCTCCAGGAAGACCGTTAGGCTCTCATAGGGGTGTTTAGAGAGAATCTAGATAAAGTTCCCCCTCCAGTGGAGAGAAAGAGCAAACACTGTCCAATTATGACCAAACTTCCTCTCTCCCTCTTCCTTGCCTCTCTGCGGCTTCTCCCCTACAGAAAAACAGTCTTCACCTTTGGGGGAGGGTGCTAGTATAATCCCATAGCATGTAGGGGAGGAGAACTGACACTATAACAAAACTCCATTCACACTTACCCTCATGTTTTTTAAGTAAAAAAAAAAAAAAAAAAAAGCTTAATCTTCAAGGAGAAGGGCATCAAAACTGCAGCCTAAGGATTCTGGTGGGTTCTGAAGGAAGCACAGGGGAAAGTATGGAAGCTTCATCCCCACAGGAGAAACAGGAGCCCTGCTGAAGGCAACACCCTCCAGGCACAGGTCCACAGTAAGTGCCTGAGATGGAAGTTTAACTAGAGTATCAGGGAGCTCCTACCCTTCTCTGCCCTCACCATCCATCTAACAGGCTTTTGTTAAATAAATAAAAAGAGGCAAGCTACCTACCATCAAAATTAACATAGTCAGAAAGCAAAAATGATCTTAAAATCTCTAATTATAACTCTTAAGTAGTTAGAATATATTTCTTCACAAACTGAAATGTGGACAAGAGTACTCTCAAATTCCATGGCTAACTGTAGTAACTGCAGTGACAGTGCTATACATCAGTGTTTTGTTAGTGCCTTGTATATTATACACATGTGAGACCTTCTTTGGAAATGAATTCTATCAATCAGAAATAGTAATTTCTAAAAAACATGTTAAAAGACCTCCAACAGTTTTTATATTCTAATTTTTTTCATCTCTTGGGAACCTGATTTGATAGCCTTTATTAAACAAGGCTGAATTCAAGTAATTTTTTAGAAGGCATCATCACCTATGATATAAACTGTGCAGGGAGTAGAACCATTATTGTGAGAGTATTTCCTACAAACTGAAATTTGGGAAACTTTAATTTTGAAAAACAATAAGCAAGATACTTTAGTGTTTTGAAGATTAGAAGCTCTATTTTATCCTCTGCCTAAATATAACAACATTGGAACAAAGATTTTTCTTGGAGTTACTTCTTAAAAATTCTAAGATACTAAGCTTAATCTGGTTATGCTCTTGGCTATCAGCTAAAAATTTTAAATGCATGGGTATTTTATTCTGAAGTTGTTTTCTGGAATTATTAATATTTATTAGAGAGAAAATTCATAACATTTGAACACAAAAGCTTTGTATACGTATAAAAAGTAAGGTTTTTGCTATTACATTATTATGAATAAGATGTATACATTTCACCCTAGCAAATAAAGGGTGAGGATTGATGTCAAAAGACCAAAAACTACTAATTACCAAACAACCTTTATGTTAGGCTCTTGAAATCCCTTATTAATTTATGTCATAGAAACAAAAATAAAGAGAGAGTGGAAGGAAGTCTATAAAAAAAAAAGGGGGGGGGGAGAGCTTCAGGTACCTGTCGGGTTATAGAAAAATGTCTAACATCATTATCACTGGAGTCTCAAAAATTGGGAAGAAAGAGAGTGAAACTGAAAGAGTATTTACGAAATAATGGCTGATAGTTTACCAACTTTGTAAAGACAGAAATCCACAAATCAAAAAACCTACATGTTCCCAAACAGATAAAACCCAAGGAAAGCCATACCAAGAGATCATGATTCAACCAAAGACAAAAACAATTAAAAACAATTTATGTTAAAAAAAACAACAACATAATAACAAGCAAAAAATATTCTTGAAAGTGGCTGAAAGAGAAAACACATTACCTACTGAAAGTACCATTTTGAATGAGAAAAGTTTTTATATCTGGCACCATGGAAGTGAGAGGAAGTGGTATAGTAATGCTGATGGAAAATAACCATTTACTGGAAATTAAAACATTATATCTAGTAAGACTACCTTTTCAGGAATCAAGGGGAAATAAAAATATCACCATATAAAGAAAACTAAAAGAATTTGCTGCTGCCAGAACTACTCTTAAAGATTGGCTAGTGAGAGTTCTTCAAACAAAAAGTAAATGATAAAAGAAGGAATTTTGGAGCACTAGAAAGGAAGAAAAACAAAATAAAGATAAGACATAGATGTAAAACATAATACAACAAATCATCCTTTATGTAACAAGTTTTACAAATTCTAGTTGATGATTGAAACAAAAATTATAATATTATTTGAACTCAAGAAAATGGTTTTTATTTGTTTTGTTTTGTGTTTAATCAGCAGGAGGCCCTGGCAAAAATCAACCTTCGACCTCTGGCTTACAGGGCAAGTGCTCTAACAAAGACAATAGTTTTTAATGTAGGATAAGGAGAATACACTTAGATAGAAATGGGATTTTCACACTTGCCTCCTGTGGTGAAACGTTCTTACTACTAAACTATGATAAGTCACATAGGGATATTATAATATCTGGGTAAACGATTATATACAAAGAGATATCATGAAAATATTATTAATAAATCAGAATGGAATCCAGAAATATGCTTTAGTAACTCATAGGAAGGGAGAAAAAAGGAAAAACAGGAATAAGGATCAAAAACAAAACAAAACAAATAATAAAAAGACAGACTTTCATAGTAATGTAAATATCTGACATGTAAACTGACTAAACACATCAATCAAAAGACAGAGTTGTAAGAATGGACTGGAAACAATTACTCCACTGTGAGCTGTTTACCAAATTCTCACATCAAATTCAACTCCTTAAGTAAGTTGAAAGTAAAAGAATGGGGAATGGCATATTATGTAAATATTAATCTTAAAATGGTGGGTGTGCTATACCTGATAAATTAGAGTTCACAATAAAAAATAATAATAAAGAAAAGAGAGGACATTACAAAATACAAAAGCATCAATATACCAGGGAGACATAGTGGTCCTAAATGTGATGCAGCAAACAGTAGAGCCTCTCTATATATCCAAAAAAAATAGAGCTAAACAGAGAAATAGACTAACTCACAGTATATTTAGAGACTTCACTATCCTCATCTCAAAAACTAGTAGAACTGCTTGATGGAAATCAGCAAATGTATAAGATTTTTGAGCAGTACAATAAATAAACAATATCTCATTGACAGATGTAGAATATTCCACCTAACAACAACAGAATACATCTTTTTTTTTTTTTTTTTTAAGCACCAATGGAACATTTACCAATATCAACTATTTCCTGGATTATAAAACAAACTTCAACACATTTTTAAAAAGAGAAACTATACAGATTGTGTGTTGTAATTATTGTAGAAGCAAACTAGAAATAAACCAATAAATAAATAAAAAGAAAACCTCTAAACATCTGGAAATTACACAATATTCTTCTAAAAAACTATTGGTTAATGACAGTGTCTGTAAGTCAATAAAAAGATAAAACAATGGAATCAAAAATACAACAAAACAAAATCACAACTGAGAAAGAAATTTATAGTGATGAATACTCATCCTAAGAAAGATGAAAGGTCCCAAATCAAGTAATTCTTGCATCAATAAACCCAAGAAGAGCAAGATAATCTAAGCAAAAAAAGGAAGGGAATAATAAAGGTAAAGTTGAATTAAATCAAAAACAAACAGCAACACAGAGAAAATCAATAAAATAAAAAGCTGGTTCTTTGAAAAAAATCAATAAAAATGATAAAACTCTTACAAACATAAAAAGAGATTAGACACAAATCATCAATGTCTGGAATGAAATAGGAGTAAAGAAATACCCTGTTTCCCCGAAAATAAGACCTACTTACAGGAAAGATAAGACATCCCCTGAAAATAAGACCTACCGCATCTTTGGGAGCAAAACTTAATATAAGACACTGTCTTATTTTCAGGGAAACAGGGTAATAATGAATTACTGTAAACAAATTTACTTTTATAAACTAGACAACTTAAAATACATTGACAAATCTGTAAACCACTATTAGAACTCAACCAAGAGTTGTATATATACCACTATGTAACTATGTAAAGTTGTATACATACAACTTTAATAATGCTATAATCAGTAAAATAATTGACTATAATCAGTAAAGTAATTTACTTTGAAACTTAAAATCTCTGAAAAAGAAATCTAAATGCCATACATCTTTACTAAAGATTTCTATCAAATACTTAAATAAAAATGAATAATAATTTTATATAAACACTTCAAGAAAAAAGAAGAAAATATATCTGAAATCATTTTTTTTTTTTTTTGGGGGGGGCAATATTACCCAGACACAAAAATTAGGCAAAGTCCATATACACAAAAATAAACCACAGAGAAATATCTTGCATGACCTTATATCCACACAAAACTAAAAAACTTAAAAAACAGGATAAAAACCCAAGAAAAACTTACAAAGATTATTAGCAAACTAAACCCAACAATAGCTAAAAAATATACACAATGACCAAGTGATATTTGTTTCTGGCATTGAGAGCTTGTTCAATAATTTAAAATCAACAAAACACCATACAACAAAACAAAGATATGGTTATACACCATATCAACAAAACAAAGAAAAAAATAAACATTCATAATAAAAAAAAAATCTTAGAAATTTTGAAAGAGGTTTTTTCTCAACTTGATAAAGAGCTTCTTAAGGAAATTAAATATTTAGTATACATTTAATAAAACACATACAGGATCCATGTGATGAAATTACAAAGTGCTCATGAAAGAAATCAGAGAAGACCTAAATAAACTGGAAAGAAATGCTGTGTTCATAGGCTGAAATACAAAATGTAGTAAAAAAGGTCAGTTGTTCCTAAATTGATCTATAGGTTTAATGCAATTGCTATAAAAATTACAGCAAGAAATTTTGTTGATATAGTCATGCTTATTCTTAAGTTTATATAGAAAGAGACTATTCTTACAGTAGCTAAAATAATGCTGGCAAAAAGCTAATTGGGGAGAATCATTCTACCTAATATTAAAGTTTAATTTACAGCTAGGCCATCCAGGTAATGTGGTACTGGTAAAAGGGTAGACGCATAAATCAATGGACAGGACAGAACACAGATACAGAGCCACAATATATAGTTAAATAATTTTTGACAAAGGTAGAGAAGCAATTCAATGGAGAAAACATACCCTTGTTTGACAAATAATCTTGTCAAAATAATGATGCTTAACATGAACCTTACATGTTATACAAAAATTAACTCAAATAGGCTATAGAGTTATATACGAAACCTAAAATTATAATGCATTTTTAAAAGCACAGGAGAAAATATTTGGAATGTAGGGCTAGGTAGAATTCTTATTTAGACTTGACAATGAAAACACAGTACATTAAAAAATGATAAATTACAGCTTATCAAAATGAAAAATTTTGGTCCGAGAAAGAAGGATTCTCCAGGGAGACAGACCAACAAATAGTATATGTTTATATACTATTTACATACTATCTTTCAGAGAGATGGTCAACATGGAAGAACAATCCAATATAAATGTCTAAACACAACAATTGAATAAGTGATGTAAATGATATGTTGACCAGTTGGATGTGAACATTGTAAATTGTATATAGAGTTAGCACATTGTACAACATAAATGCAGTAATGTACACAGTCATGATCTAATAAAAAAAAAGTGGTTAAAAGATCTGAAGAAACATATTATTGAAGAGGATATACAAATGGAAAATAAACACATGAAAAGATATGCAGCATCATTGGCCATCAGGTAAACACAAATTAAAAACACAATGATATCAGTTGCACCTGTCAGAATGGCTAAACATTTAAAATGTAGTACATGGGTGTTGGCACCATATTTTGACCAGAATGCAGAGAAAAAATATCACTCATTTATTGCAGGTGAAAATGTAAAATGCTTCAACTCCTCTGGCTGGAAAATTTTGGCACTTTTAATAAAATTAAACATGGAATTAGCACCTGATCAGGTAATTACATTCTTGGACACACATTCCAGAAAAATGGAAAGTTACTTTCCACACAAAAACATTGTTCCTAGCAGCCTTATTTGTAATGGCCAAAAATAGAACCAGTTCAGGTGTCCTTTGATAAGATATAGTTGAACAATAAAAGCAATGAACTATTCATACATACAAAAATTCAGATAAATCTCTAGGGAGTTATAGTGAGTGACATAGCTAATCTCAGAAGGTTAAATCCTGTATTATTTTTGTTATAATGAAATTTTAGAACTGGACTACAGGTGGCCAGAGATTAGAGACTGGGGTATGAGTGTGAGGGAAATGGATGTGGTTTATAAAATAATACAGGAGAGTATTGTGGTGTAGAAACTGTTCATGATCTTGAGAGGCTCTTGAGCAGAGGAAGAAAAACTGGATGGAATTGGACTCTGTGAAGCCAAAGGTGGGGAGCTGAGCTAAGAAAGAAGATCAGCAAGCTGTTAACTCCAAGGAACAGCATTGAAGAAAACAAATTACAGGCACAAAGCCTATTGACTAGCAGGGGACCTGAACCTATCGACAAGCAGGGGACCTGATGCAGGCTACCTGGGAATGAGCAGGGAACAAAAGACCTCTCATTTTACCTTTCTGTAGAGAGCTGCTAAACTCCAGGTCTTTTTCTCCAGGGAGGTCCCACTTATGAACCTAGACACCATCCCTCCAGGCATAAAATCGAACAGATATTTTCCCCCACCAGTCCCAAACTCCCAGTCCATCATTTCTTCCTCATATAGTGGTCTGAAGTTTTGCCCCCTGTAGAGCACAGAGTGTTTGGTCCTGTCCTGAGAAATGTGGGCATAGTGTGGACCACCAACTATCAGAACAAAATCTGTGACTAATGGGGAAGAAAGATGGTGTGGGAAGAAAGGGACACTCAGCAGGAGGAGGAGCAGTCCCCTGGTTATGACTATGCCCGACCAGTGGTAGTATTGACTCTTGGATTGGGCTGTGTCTGGCGGGATGAGGTGCAGAAACCCCAGCTCTGACAGGAGAGTGGTTGCCCCAGGTGAACTGTGTGGACTGAGTTCAGCAGACAAGAAAGGTCCCCAGCCCTTGCTGAACCTGCGAGCAGTGGCTTACTAGGTATGGACTGAGAACCTGAGAGCAAGAGCATGATCCCCTGATTCCAACAGAACCCTTGAGCAGTGCCTTTCTGGGTATGATCCAAGACCTGAGGGCTAGGGCATGGTCCCCTATCTCCAGTGGGGCTGGTAAGCAGAGATTTACCAGGTGAGGACTGAGACCTGTGGACGGGGTGTGGTGCCCTGACTCTAACAGAGCCTGCGAACAGAGGCTTGCCAGGCAGTGGTCTGAGACTGGCAGGTGGGGGCGTGGTCCCCTGACTCCATCTGGTCTATCAAGCACAGGCTAGCTGGGTGTGGACTGAGTCTCGCAGGAAGGAATGTGGATCCGTGGCTCCAATTGTGTTGCTGGAGATCCTTGAATCTCTCTCTATTGTGCAGGGTTTGCACTGCCTGAGACAATTTAATTGGAACCTGTGTCTTGGGATGTCCACTTGCGGACATTCTGAGGTTAACCTTTGAAGTTCTGTAGTGAAAAAGAACTGAAGGGTTGGGGCTAGGCACCACAGCTGTTCATATCTCTTCACAGTCAAGATTGAAATCTAATACTGCGGTTTCTTAGGATAGGGTACAGGTTGGCTGATAGCAAAACAGAGCTAGATTGTGCTATCTCACCAAGTAGGTCCTCAGAGTCTCTGGCCAAAACTCTGAAAAGGGCCTTTGTAAGGCTGTAGGAGACAAGTCACAATTATGAAGCCTAGCCCTTTGTTAAGGGACTATCTCTACTACCTGGCAACCCCAATTTAATCTCACCCTATCTTTTCTAATAACCAAAAGGTGGAAAATAAACATGGTGTAGACCCAACAGAATAACTCTGGCAACATGAATAACCAGAGTAGATCAACCCTTCCCCCTCCCCCTCCAAAAAAAACGACAAAGGAGATACAACTGAAGATGCGAGGCATAGACAAATGGTAGCAATGTCAGAAATCAAATTTAGACTATGGATTGCAAATAAGATAAATAGAAAGGAAGAAAAGACAGAAATTGAATTTCAAAGAGTAGTTCTAAAGTTGTCTCCAGAAATTAATGAATTCAAAGCCCAAGTCACCAAAGATATAGACAGAATGAGAAAAGAGATAGCAGAGCTCAAGGAAACAAAAAAGTTAGTTGAGGAGCTCCAAAATACAGTAGAATCCCTCAGTAATAGAGTTGACCAGGCAGAAGAAAGGATCTTTGAAACTGCAGTGAAAACTTTTGAACATTCCCAAACACTCAAAGAGGAAGACAAATGAAGAGCAAAAACTGATCATTCCCTGAGAGAGTTGTGGGATCACTCTAAAAGATCAAACATTCACTTATAGGAATTCCTGAAGGAGAAGAGGATGGTTCTAAAGGTACAGATGCTCTACTCCAAGAGATTTTTGGAGGATAATTTCCAAGTGTTGCAAGAGATACAGAACTTCTGATAGCAGACAGTTTTAGAACCCCAGCAAGACTCAATCCAAATAAAGTATCTCCTAGATATGTTGTGATTAACTTTTGCCAAACTTAAGACAATGGAGAAAATTCTTCAAGCAGCCAGACATAAATAAATCATCACCTACAAAGGGAGAAGTATCAGAATGACTGCAGATCTCTCAGACAAAATGTTTCAAGCTAGAAGAAGATGGTTATCAACCTTCAATCTCCTAAAAAAAAACAACTTCTAGCTCAGGATCATGTATCCAGCTAAACTGAGTTTCATTTGTGATGGAGAAATGATATACTTTAATGACATAGACATGTCAAAGAAATTTGCCATAACTAAACCAGCTCTCCAGGATATTCTCAGACCTATCCTCCACAATGGCCAGTGCAATGCTCCACCTCCAAAGTAAACTCACCCAGAAATTTTTGGACAAAACCCAACCTCCACAGTGGTGAAAGGATTAAAAATGTCCACTGGACATCCGAAAATCATGACACCCAAAACACAACCAGGCGTATCAATTCTCTCAATTAATGTGAATGGTTTAAATTGTCCTCTAAGGAGGCACAGGCTGCCTGACTAGATACATAAACTCAGACTGGATATCTGCTGTATACAAGAATCTCACCATACCTTAAAAGATAAAAATAGATTCAGGGAGAAGGGACAGACTTGTATAATACAGGCAAATGGAAACCAGAAAAAAAGCAGGGGTTGCAATTTTAGTAGCAGATACAATTGGCTTTAAACCAAAAATGATAAAGAAAGATAAGGAAGGTCACTACATATTTGTCAAGGGAAATACCCAACATGAAGAGATTTCGATAATTAGCATTTATGGCCCTACCGGAATGCTCCTCAATTCATAAAGCAGACCCTAATGGATATGAACAACTTGATATCTTCCTTCACTATAATAGTTGGAGATTTTAACACCCCTTTGACCATTTTGGATAGATCCTCCAAGAAGAAACTAAACAAAGAAATACTAGACATAAACCTGACCCTAGAACAAATAGATTTTACAGACCTCTATAGAACATTTCACCCTAATAAAACTGAATACACATTCTTCTCATCAGCCCACAGGTCATCCTCCAAAATAGATCATATCCTAGGACACAAGACTAACCTCAGAAAATTTTAAAGTATAGAAATTATTCCTTGTATTTTCTCAGATCACCATGAATTAAAAGTTGAACTCAACAGCAACAGGAAACTTCATACTTAAAGTCATGGAAACTAAACAATCTTAGGCTGACTAATAGTTGAGTCAAAGATGAGATTAAGAAGGAAATCACCAAATTTTTGGAACTAAATGATAACGAAGACACAAATTATCAAAACTTGTGGGATAATGTAAAGGCAATCCTAAGAGGGAAATTTATAGCACTGGAAGCCTTCATTAAGAAGAAAGAAAGCAAGGAAGCCAACAACTTAATAGATCATCTCAAGCAACTGGAAAAGGAAGAACATTTCAACCCCAAACCCAGCAGAAGAAAAGCAATAATCAAAATTAGGGCAGAATTGAATGAAATTGAAAAAAAAAAAAAAAAGAAAGAAAAAAAAAGAATCATTCAGTAGGTCAACGAAACTAAAAGTTGGGTTTTTTGAAAAGATTAACAAAATTGATAAACCTTTGGCCAACCTAACCAGAAAAAGAAAAGTAAAATCTCTAATATCATCTATCAGAAACCATAAAGGAGATATAACAACAGACACTTCAGAAATTTAAAAAATCCCCAACAATTACTTCAAAAATCTCTGTTCCCAGAAATATGAAAATCTGAAGGAAATGGACCAATACCTGGAAGCAGGCCACTTTCCTAGACTCAACCAGAAAGAATTAGAAATCTTGAATAGACCTATATCAATCACAGAAATAGCATCAACAATATGAAATCTCCCAAGAAAGAAAAGTCAGGGACCAGATGGCTTTACCTCTGAATTCTATCAAACCTTTCAAGAGGAACTAGTATCAATATTATACAACGCTTTCCAAAGCATAGAAAAAGAAGGAATATTTGCCAACACATTCTATGAAGCAAATATCACCCTGATTCTCAAACCAGGAAAGGATCCAACAAAGAAAGAAAATTATAGACTAATATCATTAATGAATATCGATGCAAAAATATTCAATAAGATCTTAGTAAACAGAATTCAACAACACATCAAAAAAATTATACACCATGATCAAGTTGGTTTTATTCCAGGGTTACAGGGTTGGTTCAACATATGCAAATCTATAAATATAATACATCACATGAATAAAATAAAAAACAAAGACCATATGATTCTCTCAATTGATGCAGAAAAAGCCTTTGATAATATCCAGCATCCTTTCATGATCAGAACAGTTTAGAAAATATGCATAGAAGGGACATTTCTTAAACTGATAGAGGCCATCTACAACAAACCCACAGCCAATATCATATTGAATGGTGTAAAATTGAAAGCATTTCCACTCAGATCAGGAAAGCGGCAAGGATGCCCACTGTCTCCACTGCTATTAGACATAGTAATGGAAGTCTTAACCATCACAATCAGGCAAGAGAAGGTGATCAAGGGTATCCAAACAGGGTCAGAGGAGATGAAATTCTCATTCTTCACTGATGATATGAACCTATATCTGGAAAATCCCAGAAACTCAACTACAAAACTCTTAGAAGTGATCAAGGAATACACCAGCATCTCAGGATACAAAATCAATACTTACAGGTCAGTAGCTTTTATATATGCCAACAATAGTTGATCTGAAAATATAGTCAAAGACTCTATTTCTTTTACAATAGTGCCAAAGAAGTTGAAATATCTGGGAATTTACTTAACAAAGGATGTGAAAGATATCTTTAAAGAGAACTATGAAACTCTTAGAAAAGAAATAGCTGAAGATGTTAATGAATAGAAAAACATACCATGCTCATGGCTGGGAAGAATCAACATTGTTAAAATGTCCATACTACCAAAAGCAATCCACAGATTTAATCCAATCCCTATTAGAGCTCCACTGTCATACATTAAAGAACTTGAGAAAAATAGTACTTCCTTTTATAGGGAATCAGAAAAAAAACTTAAATAGCAAATACTTTACTCAGAAATAAGAACAAATCAGGAGGTATGACATTACCAGACTTCAGGCTATACTATAAATATGTAGTGATCAAACAGCATGGTACTGGCACAAAAACAGGGAGGTAGATTTATGGAACAGAATAGAGAACCAAGAGATTAACCCAGCTACTTATCGTAATTTGATCTTTAACAAACTTATCAAGACTCCCTACTTAACAAATGCTGCTGGGTGAACTGGCTGGTGACCTGTAGAAGACTGAAAATGGACCCCCACCTTTCACCATTAACAAAAATTGATTCTCACGGGATAGAAGGTTTAAACTTAAGACATGAAACTATAAAAATACTAGAAGAGAGTGTGAGGAAAACACTTGAAGAAATTGGCCTGGGAGAATATTTTATGAGGAGGACCCCCAGGCAATTGAAACAACACCATAAATACATTACTGAGAACTGATCAAACTAAAAAGCCTTTGTACAGCCAAGAGCACAGTAAGTAAAGCAAACACACAGCCTTCAGAATGGGAGATTTTTGCAGGTTATGCTTCCAACAAAGGTCTGATAACTAGAATCTACAGAGAACTCAAACTAATCAATAAGCAAAGAATAAATAACCCCATTTCTAGGTGAGCAAGAGATTTGAACAGAAACTTCTCTGATGAAGACAGGTGCATGGCCTATAGACACATGAAAAAATGTTCATCATCCTTAATCATCAGAGAAATACAAAAAACAAACAAACAAAAAAACACTTAAAAAAAACACTTTGAAATACCATCTAACTTGAGTAGTATTAGCCCACATCACAAAATCCCAAAACTACAGGTGTTGGTGTGGACGCAGAGAGAACGGAGCACTTCTACACTGTTGGTGGGAATGCAAGATAATATGACCTTTTTGGAAATAAGTTTGGAGAACTAAAAGTAGACATACCATTCAATCTTGCAATTCCTCTACTAGGTATATAACCAGATGATCAAAAATTATTTTACAACAAAGACATTTGCACTAGAATGTTTATTGCAGCCCAAATCGTAATAGCCAAGACATAGAAACAGCCCAAGTGCCCATTAACCTATGAATGGATTAACAAATTGTGGCATATGTACACCATGGAATACTATGCAATCATAAAAAAGATGGAGACTTCACATCTTTTATGTTTACCTGAATGGAGCTGGAACAAATTCTTCTTAGTAAAATATCTCAAGAATGGGAATAAAAAAGTATCCAATGTACTCAGTACTACTATGAAATTAATATATAATCACCTACTCACTCATATGAATGGCAAGACATAGCTACAGTCCAGAAAGTAGAAGAGAAGAGGAGAGAAAGGGGAAGGGAGGGGAGGATATGGGAGGAGGGAGGGCATTTTGGGGACCTCATCTAATATGCTTGATGCAATGGTACATTTCAAAACTATTAAGAAATGAGTATAATTGTGATGGATGTGTTACTTAGTTCAATGTAAGCATTTCACATTGTATATGGATGCAGTACCCTGAACCCCATAAATGCATCAATGTACAATGTTATGATTTAATAAATAATAATAAAAAAAGAAAGGAAAAGAAACTGTTCGTGATCTTGAATGTAGTGGTGCATATATTAATAAACTGGTTGATAAATTTTGTAGAAATTAACACACAAAAACAAATGAGCACTAGAA
>CAUYPK010029029.1:0-20625 GCA_963574355.1 Loris lydekkerianus
TTTATTATTATTAAATAATAGCTGTGTACATTAATGAGATTATGGGGCACCATACACTGGTTTTATAGACTGATGCACATTCATCACACTAGTTAACATAGCCTTTCTGGCACTTTCTTAGTTATTGTGTTAAAATATTCATATTCTACATTTAGTAAAGTTTCACATGTACCCTTGTAAGAGGCACTGTAGGTGTGGTCCCACCAATTACCCACTCCCTTCCCTCCCCTTCCCTCACTTACCCCTTTCTCCATATTCTTGGGCTATCATTGGGTTATAGCTTTCATATGAAAGCCATAAATTAGTTTCCTAGTAGGGCTGAGTACATTGGATACTTTGTCTTCCATTCTTGACATACTTTACTAAAAAGAACATGTTCCAGCTCCATCCATGTAAACATGAAAAAGGTAAAGTCTCCATCTTTTTTTAAGGCTGCATAATATTCCGTGATGTACATATACCACAATTTATTAATCCATTTGTGGATTGATGGGTACTTGGGCTTTTTTCATGACTTAGCAATTATGAATTGGGCTGAAATAAACATTCTAGTACAAATATCTTTGTTATAATGTGATTTTTGGTCTTCTGGGTATATATCTAGTAAAGGAATTAAAGGATTGAGTGGCAGATCTATTTTTAGATCTCTAAGTGTTCTCCAAACATCTTTCCAAAAGGACCATATTAGTTTGCATTCCTACCATCAGTGTAGAAGTGTTCCCTTTTCTTCACATCCACGCCAACATCTCTGGTCTTGGGATTTTGTGATATGGGCTAATCTTATTAGAGTTAGATGATATCTCAAAGTAGTTTTGATTTGCATTTCTCTGATGATTAAGGATGATGAGCATATTTTCATATTTCTGTAGGCCGTGTGCCAGTCTTCTTCAGAGAAGTTTCTCTTCAAGTCCCTTGCCCAGCCTTGGGATCACTTGTTCTTTTCTTGCTTATACGTTTGACTTATCTGTGGATTCTGGTTATTAAACTTTTATCAGAGACATAACCTGCAAATATCTTCTCCCATTCTGAGGACTGTCTGCTTGCTTTACTTACAGTGTTCTTGGCTGTGCAGAAGCTTTTCAGTTTGATCAGGTCCTAGTAGTGAATCTTTGAAGCTGCTTCAATTGCCCAGGGGGGTGGGAGGGTCCTCCTCATAAAATACTCATCCAGACCGATTTCTGTAAGGGTTTTCCCTGCACTCTCTTTTAGTATTTTTATAGTTTCATGTCTTAAGTTTAAATCTTTAATCCAGTGAGAGTCTATTTTAGTTAATGATGAAAGATGTGGGTCTAGTGTCAGTCTTCTACATGTCACCAGCCAGTTTACCCACCACCATTTGTTAAATAGGGAATCTTTTCCACACTGAATGTTTTTAATTGGCTTGTCAAAGATAAAATAATGGTAAGTAGCTGGGTTAATCTCTTGTTTCTTTATTCTGTAGCACACATCTACCTCTCTGTTTTTGTGCCAGTACCATGCTGTTTTGATCACTATCAATTTATAGTATAGTCTGAGGTCTGGTAGCATGATTCCTCCTGCTTTGTTTTTATTTCTGATTGAGGTCTTGTTTATTCAAGGTTTTTTCTGATTCCATGTAAATTGAAGTATTATTTTTTCAAGATCATTAAAGTATGACAGTGGAGCTTTAATAGGAATTGCATAAAAATTGTATGTTGCTTTGGGTAGTATGGATATTTTAAAATGCTGATTCTTCCCAGCCATGAGCATGGTAGGTTTGTCCATTTGTTAACATTTTCAGCTATTTCTTTTCTTACAGTTTCATAGTTCTCTTTATAGAGATCTTTCACCTTCTTTGTTAGATAAATTTTCAAATATTTCATCTTCTTTAGCACTACTGTGAATGGAATAGAGCACTTAACTGTTTTTTCACCTTTACTTTGTTGGTATATATAAAGGCCACTGATTTATGAATGTTGACTTTGTAACTTGAGACACTGCTGTATTCCTTGATCACTTCTAAGAGTTTTGTAGTAGAATCCCTGGTGTTTTCCAGATATACAATCATATCATCTGTGAAGAGAGAAAATTTGATCTCTTCTTACCCTATATGGATACACTTGCTCACCTTTTCTTCCTTAATTTCAATGGCTAAAACTTCCATTACAATGTTAAAGAGCAGAGAAGACAATGGGCAACCTTGTCTGGTTCCTGGTCTGAGTGGAAATTATTTCAATTTAACTCCATTCAATACAGTATTGGCTGTGGGTTTGCTGTAGATGGCCTCTATCAGTTTAAAAAATGTCCCTTCTATACCAATTTTTTTACATGTTCTGATCATGAAGGGATGCTGGATATTATCAAAAACTTTTTCTGCATCAATTGAAAGGATCGTATGGTCTTCAGTTTTTAATTTGTTTATGTGCTGGATTATACTTATAGATTTATGGATATTGAACCAGCCTTGAGACCCTGGGATAAAACCAACTTGGTCGTGATGCATAATTTGTTTGATATATTACTGGATTCTGTTTGTTGGGATCTTGTTGAATATTTTTGCATCTATATTCATTAGTGATATTGGTCTATAATTTTCCTGTTGGGTCTTTTTCTGGTTTGGTGATCAGGTTAATGTTTGCTTCATAGAATGTGTTGGGTAGTCTTCCTTCTTTTTCTACTTTTTGGAACACATTGAGTAATATAGGTACTAATTCCTCTTTAAAGGTTTGGTAGAATTCTGATGTGAAACCATCTGGTCCCAGGCTTTTCTTTCTAGGGAGGTTTTTTATAGTTGATGCTATTTCAGAACTTGATATGGGCCTGATCAATATTTCCACTTGATTCTGGCTAAGTCTTGGAAGGTGATGTGCTTCCAAGTAATGGTCAATTTCCTTCAGATTTTCATATTTCTTTTTTTTTTTTTAATTAAATCATAGCTGTGTACATTGATATGATCATGGGGCATCATATACTAGCTTCATAGACCATTTGACACATTTTCATCCCAATAGTCAACAAAGACTTCCTGGCATTTTCCCAGTCACCATGGCATGAAATTTACATTTCACATTTGCTGAGTTTCACCCTTACACTTGTGAGATGCCCCATAGGTGTAATTCTGCCAATACCCCTCCCTCGACCCCCCTCCCCCCTCCCATCACCCCCCTCCCCCCTCCCTCTTCTCCCTTTCCCCCTTTCCCCTATTCTTAGGTTGTAACTGGGTTATAGCTTTCATGTGAAAGCCCTAAATTAGTTTCACAAAATCTCAAGACCAGAGATGTTGGCGTGGATGTGGAGAGAAGGGAACACTTCTGCACTGCTGGTGGGAATGCAAATTAATATATTCCTTTTGGAAAGATATATGGAGAACACTTAAAGATCTGAAAATAGATCTGCCATTCGTTCCGGCAATTCCCCTGCTGGACATATACCCAGAAGACCAAAAATCACACCTTAACAAAAATATCTGTACCAGAATGTTTGTCGCAGCCCTATTCATAATTGCTAAGTCATGGAAAAAGCCCAAGTACCCATCGATCCACGAATGGATTAATAAATTGTGGTATATGTACACCATGGAATATTATGCAGTCTTAAAGAAAGATGGAGACTTTACCTCTTTCATGTTTACATGGATGGAACTGGAACATATTCTTCTTAGTAAAGTGTCTCAAGAATGGAAGAAAAAGTACCCAATGTACTCACCCCTACTATGAAAATAATTTAGGACCTTCACATGAAAGCTATTTCCCAGTTACAATCTAAGAATAGGGGGAAGGGGGGAAGGGTGGGGAGGGAGAGGGAGGGGGATAGAGGGAGGGGGATTGATGGGATTACATCTTCAGTGCATCTTACAAGGGTATATGTAAAACTTGGTAAATGTGGAATGTAAATGTCTTAGCAAAATAACTAAGAAAATGCCAGGAAGGCTATGTTAACTAGTGTGATGAAAATGTGTCAAACGGTCTGTGAACCTAGTGTATGGTGCCCCACAATCATATTAATGTACACAGCTATGACTTAATTAAAAAAATAAAATAAAATAAAAAAACCTAATATAAAATTTTTAAAAAGTAAAATAAAATAAAAATATATAATCTTTAAAAAAAAAAAGTAATGTAAAGGGTCAGTGAAACAAAACTTGATTCTTAGAAAAATTAAACAAAATCAATAGACCACCAGCCAGAAATAGAAGAGAAAGGACTCAAATAACATCAAAAGAAAAGAAAGGACTCAAATAACCTCAATCAGAAATGAAAAAGAAGATATTACAACTGATACCACAGTAATATAAAATATCATATGCAAGTATTACAGAAACCTCCACACAAACAAACTAGGAAAAACTTAGAGGAAATGGATAAAGTCTTGGAAACACACAACCTCCCAAGGCTCAGTCAGGAAGAAATAAAAATCCTGAAGAGACCAATAATGAGCAGCAAGATTGAAGTAGTAATAAAAATCCACAAACACACACACAGAAAAAGCCCCAGACCAGACAGATTCACCATTAAATTCTACCAGACCTACAAAAAGAACTAGTACCTACCCTACAGAAACTATCCCATAACATCAAGAAGCAGGGAAACATCCCTAACTCATTCTATTAAGCCAGTACCACCCTGATACAAAAGCCAGGAAAGAACATGACAAAATGAGAAAACTACAGATCAACATTCCTATGAACGTAAATTTTAAAATCCTCAACAAAATTCTAGCAAACCAAATTCAACAGCAAAGCAATAAGATAATTCACCATGATCAAGGGGGTTTAATCCCAGGGATGAAAGGATGGTTCAACACATATATCAATAAACACAATTCACCACATAAACAGAAACAAAACATCTATCCATCTCAAGAAATGCAGAAAAAGCATTCAAAAAAATACAATATCCTTTCATGATAAAAACCCTCAACAAACTGGGCATAAAAGGAATACACCTCAAAATCATAAAAGCCATGTATAAGAAACCCACAACCAATAGCCTACTGAGTGGGGGGAAATGGAAAGCATTCCCCCTAAGAAATGGAATAAAACAAGGGTACATACTGTCACTACTTCTGTTCAACATAGTGCTGTAAGTCCTAGCCAGAGCTTCAGCAAGGGAAAGAAATAAAGGGCATCCAAATCAGGAAAGAGGAGGTCAAACTATCATTTGTCGATGATATGATCTTGTATCCAGAAGACTCCTGAAATTGATAACTAAATTCAGCAAAGCCTCAGGTTACAAACTCAATATACATGAATCAGTAGCATTTCTGTATTCAAATAACAGTCAAATCAAGCGTCAAATCAAAGATTCAATACCATTTACAATAACAACAAAGAAAATAAAATATCTAGGAATATACTTAACAAAAAAAAAATTTTAAGAATCCACAAGAACTAAAAGCACTGATGAAAGAAACTGGATATGACACAAACAAATGGAAAAACATCCTCTGTTCATGGATTGGTAGAATCAACATTGTTAAAATGTCCATACTGCCCAAAGTGGATTTACTGATTCTATCCAATGCCCATCAAAATCCCAGCACCATATTTCACTGACCTAGAAAAAAAAAAAAAAATCCTAAAGCTTCACTGGAACTAAAAAAAGAGACTGAATAGGAATCTTTGTTCTAAAAAGAACAAATTTGGACGCATCACATTACCTAACTTCAAATTATACTATAAGGTTATAGTAACCAAAACAGCATGGTACTGGCATTAAAGTAGAGACAGAGACTAACAGAACAGGTTAGATAACCCAAAAATAAAACCATCTATCTGCAACCAGCTGATCTTTGACAAAAGAGACAACACCATTTAGTGGGGAGAAAGAAGCCCTATTCAATAAATGGTGCTGGGAAAATAAAATAGCTCAGTGCAAGAGAATGAACAAGACCCCTATCTCTCACCATGTACAAAAATTAATTCAAGATGCATCAAAGACTTAAATGGCAGGCATAAAACCACAAAAATTATAGAAGAAAAAGTAGAAAAAAACTCTTTTAGACATTGGCCTAGGCTAAGAATTTATGACTAAAGACCAAAAAGGCAAATATAGCCACAAAAATAAATAAATAGGACTTAATAAAATTAAAAAGCTTCTGTACAGCAAAGGAAATAACAAGTGAATGGACAATCTACAGAATGGAAGAAAATATTCACAACTATACATCTGACAAAGGACTGAACTCAAATCAGCAAGAAAAAAAAAAGCAGGCAAAAATCATTAATGGAAGTTTTTTTAAAAAAAAGAAGACAGACAAATGGCCAAAAAACATATGAAGAAATGTTCAACATCACTAATCATTGGGAAATTGCAAATTAAAACTGCAATATGATACCACTTTACCTCTATCAGAATGGCCATTGTTAAAAAGTCAAAAAACAATTGATGCTGGCATGAATGCAGAAAGGAACACCTGTAGACTGCCAATGGAACTTCTTATTAGTAAAACCTCTATGGAAAACAGTATGGAGATTCTTCAAAGAAATAAATGTAGACCAAACCATTCAATCCAGAATCTCACTGCTGAGTATCTACCCAAAGGAAATAAAGTCACTTTATCAGAAAGACCCTTGCCCTCAAAGGTTGACTGCAACACAATTCATAATTGCAAAGATGTAGAATCAACCTAAGTACCCTTTAATTCAAGAGTGGATAAAGAAAATGTGATACACAAACACACACACACACACACACACACACATATATATATATAGGGGTGGCCATAAAGTTCATATGCAATTTTAAATTACACACTATTTTAAATTCCACATGAACTTCATGGCCACCCTGTATATAAGGTCTGACAATTAAGTTCAGTTATGAACTTGCCACTAAGCCCTTACATTGGCAGCACCATATAAACAACTCAGCAACATTCCATAACCTTGTTATATCTCACAGTTGTGTTCGTGTTGATGTGTGTCAGTCATGCTGAGTAGTGTTCATTACCATTGTTGCACATGCGAGAATGTTGGAGCTTGAATTAGAGCAACAAATAAACATTTGTAAAGTTCTTATTAAAATTGGCAAAAGTGGAAGAGAAAATAGGGACACACTAGTCCAAGTTTGTGGGGATTGTGCCAAGAAAAAAATGTCAGTGTGAAAATGGATTAAATGTTTTTCTGGGAGGAGAGAAGGTGTCAGTACCGAAGAAAGGTCAGGGCAGCCAGTAACAAGCAGAACTGATGAAAACATTGCAAAAATTCATCAAATTGTGCAACGAAATCATCAGTTGACTGCGAGAAGCACAGCAGACCAGTAAACATCAATAGAGAAATAGGGAAATCTTACTGAAAGTCTTGGCCTACAGCTCACGGCCCTTGCATCCTGACCATGCACCAGTTCTTATGGCACTGCCTGTGAGGAAGTATGGGGTCAGGAAGCAAGTAACAATATTGGAATACCATTCCTGCTCACCTGTATGCCTCCCAATGACTTTCCCTTTTCCCAAAGATAAAGGAAATGTTGAAAGGAAGACATTTTGATAACATTCAGGATTTCAAGAATAATACAAGGGTAATGGCTTTGATGGCCATTCCAGAAAAAGAGGGTGGACTAGACACTGGTGTCCGTGCATAATGATATTCGGCAAGGAGGTATGTAGCACTTTTTCTAGGATGAGTTCACGAACTTAATCGTCACATCTCATAGACACACATACACACACATGCACACACATACACCATGGAGTACCACTCAGCCACAAAAAGAAATGAAATAATGTCATTTGCAGCAATGTGGATGGAGCTTGAGACCGTTATCCTAAGTGAGGTATCTCAGGAATGGAAAACCAAACGCTGTATGTTCTCACTAAGTGGAAGCTAATAGATGGGCACAAAGCAATATAAAGGATATGAGAAACCAAGAAGGGCGGAGGGCGTGTGTGGGATAAAAACATACCTTGTGGGTACAATGGATGCTGCTGTTCTGGTGATGGGTACTCCAAAAGCCCATCTGAAGCATTATACAAGATACCCATGTGACGAAAACAATTACGCCTCCTTAATCAATGTTTTGAAATAAATAATAGATATTCTAAAAAATATCTTACTATGTTTTCTACATTTAAGTGCATGTATAAAAGGAACATGTTGAAGCAGTTGCTGCGGATCTTAGAATGGGTACAGGCAAAACTTACTAAAGGCAGAATACATATGTCTACATACAACAACCAAAAATATGCCATGAAGGCTACATTGAACAGTTTAATGAGAATATTTTGGATTGTATATGAAACCAGCACATTGTACTCCTTGATTGCACTAATGTACACAGCTACAATTTAACAATTAAAAAAAAACATTCAGCAGATCTGTTTTCCTTTCCCACTATCACAGATGAATGTGTTCAGTTTACCTCCATTGCCATCATCATCATCATCATCATTATCAACTAACATGTATTAAATGCTTGCTGAATACTACATACTTAACTTGCTGTATCTCATTTAATCCTTGCAACAACCCAATGACATGGACAAGGAGACTAAGGTGCAGAGGACTGCACAGGTTTTATCCAGGCTGCAGAGCCAGTCAATGGAAAAGCTGAACAAACCTGCATCTGTCTTCCTCTGCAACCTGAGCCATAGTCATGACCATAGCAGGGGCTTTGCTGGTCACCACCAAAGAGGTACTAGTTTCTGGCTCTGAGGTCTCTGTACAGACTCAGGATATTGGGCAGGACAGCTGCCCCCGTGGAGGCCAGAAGAGAAGGCCTGTATGAGTGGGAAGAGGGGTCACCTGTCACCACTGGGCAGCCTGGGGGGAGCAGAGCCAGAGGAAGGAAGCAGCCCCAGCACTAACCCAGCCTCAAGGCATCCAAAGGACAAGGGCTGCCTGGGGTACTGAACCCCGAGTCTTTTCCCTGCCTGTCTACAGCATCCTACTTTGATCCCTCATTCCAACAAGAAGACTCCTCTTAAACTGTGGTCCTAATGTGTAACCAGAACCTCCCCAGAGCTCTGGCTTTCTTAAGACCAAAATAAAGCCTCAGTTTTGGATTTCATCCTGATGCTAAATACTTCATCTGCATTGTTTTCATTGGTGGGGTTATTCGGTAGAGAATCTGAAAACACACAGAGAGAGATGTGTAAGATTTAAATCTCCCTTTCATTCCTTAGGAAGAATTGTTTTCCAGGTGGAGAAGGCTTGCAGCAGCATTGATTGCAGTGCTGGGGTTGGGTAGGGCCTGATGGCTGCACCAATGCAGTCCTTTTGCTTAGAAGACTAGCCTGTTCACTAGCATAGGTACCAGTGACCACATAGAAAATATAGAGTAGAATTTCAGTCTAGAAAATTTAAATTGTAATTGATTGTCATTTACATATTCTGTTGGATACTAATGTAACATAACCTCCATGAAAAGTTCCACAAATGCATATAGATGATTTACAATATCAAATAAGTGTCCTAGGGTCTTACAGATAAACCAGGGTTTGTGGCATCAGGTGAGTCACTGACAGAGCCCGGGGGGAGGCAGAGCAGTAACAAGGGGAGGTAGAGAGACCTGGAACCCGTGCTCAGGTCTCAGAGCAGCCTCAGAAGCTTCTCAGCCCCTGCTCCATACGGCGCTTGTCTGTAAAAGGGCGTTGATAATAACATCCCACCTGCACGGTTGCTAATTGAGATCCTGTAGGGAAGAGTTCCGGGTGGTAGTAGAGGTTTCCTAAACACCTTTCTTTCTTATCAACCAAGATTGTTAACAGTGCTGAATTTTACTGAGCCCTGCACTCCTGAAAAACATTAAACATTCATTAAAAAGTCACCCCCTTCCCCTTTTATGTTTGCAGGAAGGGTGTACTGCAAAGCAGCATCGTCCCCCTATGACTCACTTAAGACTCACAGATGCCCCCTTCCCTCTAGGAGAAGTCCAACACAGCCCTCCGAATTCTCATTCTTTGCCTCATAAATGATCAAGGGAACTGTTTTGTCCCAAATAGGAACAATAGAAATGATGAGAACAAAATGCTCGTTAGATTTTCCTGCTCCCCCAGGCCCCACAGCCCTGGCCCACCTGAGCATGAGTCAGCAGCCAGCCCCTCCCAGCACAGACTGAGTTACTGTCCTAACCTGTTCACCCCACTTTTTTTTCACTATTAAATCATAGCTGTGTACATTAATGCAATCATAGGGCACCATACACTGGTTTTATAGACCATTTGACACATTTTCATCACACTGGTTAACATAGCCTTCCTGGCATTTTGTTAGTTATTGTGTTAAGACAATTACATTCTACATTTACTAAGTTTCACATATACCCTTGTAAGATGCTTCTTCACATAGCTTCTTTCCAGCCTAGTCTACTCCTCCCTACAAAAGAAAAATCCTTTTTGTCTCACCTTTGAGAAACCTTTGCCCCACCCCCATCTGTGATTTTACTCTTGGGGATTTCATGTACCCGGAGTTAACCCCAGTCTGAAAACAGGTGAGTTCAACACAATAAGAGGTTTTGAGAGAGAGGGAACATTCACGTAACTATTATTATATCCTATTGTTATAATTGTTCTATTTTATTATTTTTTTAATCTCTCACTGTGCCTAATTTATAAATTAAACCTTATCATAGATATGTATGTATCTAGAGGGTGCCAAAAAAACACATACACATTTTAAGAAGGAAAAAAAAACTATTAAAATTGTAATAATATACCGATAAGAAAAGATGTATACAACTAACATTTGAGCACCTCTTATAATTACAAAAGTCAAACACAACTTGAGTATTACAATTAAAATTGTAATACTCAACGTTTCTTTCTTAAAATGTGCATACTTTTGTTTTTGTCACCCTCTGTATAGTGTTGGGTCTATCCGCGGGTTCAGGCATCCACTGAGGAGCTTGGAAGACATCCCCTGCAGAGAAGGGAGAAAGGAGACCGCTGCATTGTGGTCAGAGAATCCCTATTGCAATAACCCCTTCCTGCTCCACCCCTTGCAGCAATCCTTCAAACAAGATCTAAATCTAGATTTGTTTTTTCTTTGACAATTACAAGTAAGGATAACTGACAATGGCCATGGAATGACTCTAAGTTTCTCTCAGACTCAACAATTGTCTTCTAAAACTGATCTCTAGTCATAGAAAGTGTCCATGAACAGGCGGCACCTGTGGCTTCAAAGGAGTAGCGTGCTGGCCCCATATACCAGAGGTGGTGGGTTCAAACCCAGCCCCAGCCCAAAAAAAATCTTAAAAAAAAAAAGAAAGAAAATGTCCATGAACCAAGTGTCTGGACCAAATGCTGCAGCCATACTGTAGTATAGCCATTCAGTCATGACAGCACCAGCCAGAGGCTGCAGCAACTCTCACAGATGAATTCCAATTATCCTTTCTTTCACTTTTTACTTTCATCTCTGAAGGCTTGGTGGCACATTCAGAGTCCTGGGTGAAGTATCTGAGTCAGCCCACGTCACATGCCTGTGTTGTGAAGTCAGGAGGCCAGGACAGGGAGACTCTCCCCACGTTGGTTTTGGAAGGCAGAGGCAACGCCCTGCAGCCCAGCAATGTTACAGGCAGTGAGTACAAAGCCCGATGTTAGGCAGCCAGAAGAAAAGTGATAAATGTCTGTTATATCTCTTCTGTCCAGATCCTAGATTTTTGTTTGGGAGGAGTTTGTTGTTGTTAAACAAGATTCCAAAACTTGCTCGCTCTCCCTCAGTCAATAACATCAATTTACCAAAAAAAAAACCAAAACCTACAAATGATGACGTGTGCCTGAGGGCTTTGCAAGCTGTGTACAGACCCAGGGTGATGCATCCCTCAATCCCCCTCCTTCGAATTGGCCCCCGCACACACATTTAGCTTTAATTGATCAGCCCAGATGCTGAGGCAAGAAGTGTTCTTCTTGCTAACCTCCACAGTCCGAAGCTCCTACAATTGTCCCCTAAGCCTGAGCCACTTATCATTGAAGAGGACCCTGGGCCCCATGTGACAGGAGAAAGAGAAGGTGTCAGCATTAACCTGCTACCTGATCTGCTGGGGCCTCTGCCAAATGCCAGTGGGGAGCTGCAATAAATTGTCACGCAATGTGCCAACATAACAGCTGGTGACCGGCCATTAGGGTAATCCACCAAAGCTTGGGAATTTCAAGAACCCTTCAGCACACACAGAAAATGAGAGTTATTGCAAAACCAGGTGTTCTGGCCTAATTGCACAAACCAGTTGGAAATGTTAATCTGCTCCCACGAACTGCATTCTGCATGTGAGGAGTGTGGAAGAGAGACTCCCAACCAAGGCTTACGAGGGGAGAGCAAATACTTTGTCCCTTGTTTATTTATTCCTTTGAGGTCATTTCCAAGGCTTTGAGCAATAGAATCACAGAGAAATGTGACCTTGAGGGCGTCAGCTCTGTGTCCTGCTGCAGTGCACAGCAGCAATCAAACTGTGCCAACCTGGCCCTCAGCAAGACGTGCCCACGCTTCCTAGAAACCTGCCTGATCCTGCCTCTCAGATGACACGGCAGCTAGACGTGCCCCCAGTTCATCCAGGAACTCTCATTTTCTCCTGAGGAGCCAAATGTACCTGTTCTGGCAGGGAGTAAACCTGATCATTAGAAGTTCAGAAGCGGACACAGCTGGCTTCAACTTCTTACACTGTCCCAGCTGCCTGTGTGACTTGGAATAAGTTGCCTAACGTCTCTGAGGGGGGTTTTGTTTATTTTTGCAGGTGAGGATAGAAGGAAGTTTCCTCCTTTCTGTATCTCCCTGACACACGGAGGTAAGAAATAGCTCAGGTGACATAGGCAAAGCCCTCAGCAAAGTCTGTGGCTCATGGTGAAGGACACAGTAAAATAGCTATTATTAATAATTCGTTAGATTGGCTAATTTTATTCATTTTCAGGAATCTCAGAAATCAAAGTATCTTCATCATGGCTGCATACTTCAAGACAGCACAGCTTTCTCACTAATCAATGCCTTCATCCTCGTCTCCCCAGGCTGTGACTGATATTTAGGGCTCGCTGTCATCTGGACTCCACTGCTGCTTCAAGTTAACTATGGGTTTGCAACCCCATTCGTCACCCCCACATGCATGACATGCTCTACCCTTCCTCCTGGAATGCCCTTTCTGTCTACCCCACCCTCCCAGACTTACGGTCATTCAGAGCCCAGCTCAAATCCTGCCTTCTCCCCAAAACTTATTCTGGCTGCTCCAACTCGTTCATTCAAAACCAACTGCTGTCCAACCATCAGCCCTAGGCTAGGCCTGGGCCTCCCTGAGCCTGGGATAGAATGTGGACAGGAGACCCTCAGTCCCTGCCTTCCCCGTCCCTCCAATCTCTCACATCCCTGAACTGCAATGGTACTTCATAGTTTATTCCCACCAATGCAATGTTATTCATGGCCTCTGGATGCTACATTCTTTAGAGAAAAGACGCAAGGCGATACTGTGAAAGAAAGAACACAGACTCTGAGATCAGATAGTCTTTGGTTCGAGTCCCTGCTCTGCCTCTTGCTGGCTATGCAACCCTGGCATGGACTTATGCTCTGTCACTCTCTCTGTCACCATCTGTCACAACCCGGGGATTGCTGGCTCCTGCCCCAACCAGCTGCATATCCTTTCTGACATCCTGGCATTACTGTCCCTTAACTTTGGTCACAGTCAGATCTGAGGAATACCCCAATCTTCTCTGTACTAGACACCAAGCAACAACTTCTACTCTCTCTGCACAACACACAAAAAATAACACCAGGGTCTTCTTTTTCTAATCAGTTCACAAAACAGTTGAGCCAGCTATTTTGCAGAATTCTTTTCCTCCTTTTTGGCAAAGGTGTTTGTAAGTATATTTTTAAGCTGTCTGGGAAACATCTATATCTTCAAGAGCTATGTTACCACAACTCTAACTTCTGCTGAGGGGAAGGATCTAGCAGAGAGTAAAACAGACTTTGGTTTCCTTTGAAACAAATCCCACTAGTTCTGTACAATATTATCTGAACCCATGCAGAATGCAGCAAAGCTCAGAAATCTCCCTGGGTCACAGGTGTGCTCTTAGGGTCTGCACTTATCCAAATGTCTCAGACACAGTCGGGTACAAAAGGACTCCCAGCCCTACTTGTTGCCTCTTTATCCCATGTTCCCTGTCTCTGTAGCTTGAAGGGTGCTTTGGGTGTCAAGGAAGTACGAGATAAGCTGATTTGCCTTTGATCATAAAATGTTTGTTCTAGGCCAGGTGCATTGGCTCATGGCTATAATCCTAGCACTCTGGGAGGCTCAGATGGGAGGATACCTTGAGCTCAGGAGTTCAAGACCAGCCTGAGCAAAAACAAGACTCCATCTCTAGTAAAAATAGAAAAAATTAGCAGGCGCCTATAGTCCCAGCTGCTCAGGAGGCTGAGGCAGAAAGATCATTTGAACCCAGGAGTTTGAGTTTACTGTGAGCTGTGATGATGCCATAGCACTCGAGCCTGGGTGACAGAGTAAAAATATATATTTGTTCTAACTACTTCCACTCTGAGTCTAACCAAAAAAATCACTTCAGGTGGGTCATCAAAAGAGACCACCCCCAAAATCTACCAAAATGATAATTTAAAAACTACAAAAGGGAATTAATTCATCAAAGTGCTGAGAACAGAAGACAGGGTGGGGAAGGAGAAAAAAGTCACAGGGTGACTTAAGTCATTTTGATGGCAGCGACAGAGGACTGCAATGAGACCAGGGCCACTTTTCAAGGAAGAAACCCCTCCCTTGCCACTCCCCACCCCAAAATCAGCAGCTGAAGACCTAGAACAGGAGAAGGAGCTGCCATGGAGGTCACTGAAGTGAGAAGACACCAAACATCAGACTTCCCGGCATTTCCCCCCAACCTCGAGCTGTAAAATCTGAAGAAATTGGAACCTCTTACTGGAAATGGGTAGAACTTTCACGGTGGAACTGGTATCCCAAATTAGCACCATCCCAATGTTGCATCTTTCTACTTGCCCACACACCCCAAAATGAAGTTTTCAGGTACATGTGACCTACTAACAGGTGCAAAGTCCCCCACCCCAAAAGGAAATCTATACACAGGCATCATTGCTTCTCAGCCCAGTCCTCCACTCATCAATATGCACAATCAGGGATCAGCAAACCCTAATAGACAAAGGAATGAACAGGCCCTGAAGATACAAAAATAATAGAGGAAATAGATTAGACTCTAAAAGAATTTGATTTAGTAAATCCAAAGAGCTTTGAGAAGACACTGCACCCATAAAGAATAAGTGATATAAAAATATAACTGGTGAAGAAGAAATATGAGAAAACACTCCAACATGGAAAATAAAAGAAGAAAGAGAGAGATTAAACATAAAAGATTAATTAGAGCCAATATCCATCTCGTAGAAGTCTAGAAAGCGAGAGAACCAAGAGAAAAGAAGGAAGAAAAGAATCAAATTCTTCTGAAGTCTTTGTGCTGAAAGATTTATCAAGTATCAAGCAGGATGATTCTCAAAATATCAATACCTAGATATATCCTCATGCAATTTCAGAACAGGGTGAAGGGAAGTTTCTAAAACCACTGGAGGAAACCACTTACCTGCAAAAGATTGATAACCCCCTCAACAATAACTCTGAATGCTAGAAGATAGTAGGTCAATTCCTATAAAATTTTGAGTAAAGTTATTTTGAACCCAGAAGCCAAATGAGAGAACAAAATAAAGATATTTTCAGGCCTACTAAGACCCAGAAATTTAATCTGAAAAAAAAAATTTACCTAAGGATATACTCCCAAAAAGCAAACAAAAAGGAACCTATGGAAATAAATAAACACCAAATGAAAACAAGCAAAGGCTATTTATTCAGAACCTAGAGATCACTATAGCAAGGGAGTAAGGCACCATCTGTTGCATTTCACCAGAGGCTCCAAAACAGGAGAGAAGTGGAAAAGCTTTATAGAAGAAAAAGGTGAAGGTGGATTAACTAGAAGTCACTGGCCAAAGGATTGGCTTGAAGTATATATTTGGCTTTCTCTGATTGGTTGCTCCAAATTGGAGGCAGGGATGAAAATTAGAGATGCTCAATGTACAAAGTTATGATTTAATAAAAAATAATTAAAAAAAAAAGAAAATTATGGATGCTGTCAGATATCAATCAAGTCCTGGATATTTATGGCATGTGTGTCAGAGGTTACTGTCTGCCTTCCTGAGCTGGTTGCTAGAGAAAGTAGTCTGACTTACTACAAGTCTGACTTACAGACAGTAAGTTGGCTTCCTGGGCTGGTTACTATAGATGATGGGCTGATCTCTGGGCTGGCTGCTGCAGCTTGTGACTCAGAGTTCTGTTCTTTCATGTGGTCTGCTCATGGGGCATTTATATATGCAGCCTCGAAAACCTAAGAAAGAAAGAAACAGGAGACAGCAAATAGTGGAACTAAGGGGTGCATCCAAAGTTCAGAGTGACCAGAAAAAAGTCAGTTCCAAATTGGCCATTTCCCAAATACAATGATGAAGAAATTACTTATTATTTTTTTGTTTTTTTTGTTTTTGAGACAGAGTCCATTCGTGGGTCGATGGGCACTTGGGCTTCTTCCACATCTTACTTTTTGTATTTTAATCCCACTAACTCTCAAAAGTAACAACAGGAATCTGCCCTCTATATATAATAAAAGATTGTGAAGAGAGAGAGGAAGGATCAGAAAAGGTGAAAGAAAAAACTCTTCACTATAATCTCACCTCCTACCAATTTCCCTCTGGAATATCACTTCAACCACCCTGACCAGCTAATTTCCAACAGATGAGGTACACTTCTGCCCTAAGGCCTTTCACTATCCATTCTCTCTGCCTAGAAGTCTCTTTACCCAGAGAGACAGGAGGTCAGCTCCTCCCCATCCTTCAAGAATTTGTGCAAATGTTAATTTCTCAATAAAACCTACTCTGAATCACCCTAATAACAACTGCAACTCACTCTTCCATAATGCTCTCTTGTCCCTCGCTGCCTTACACTATTTTCCTTTGTACTGTATTTATCACTGTCTAACATAATACATAAAATTATTATTGGCCTTTATTTATTGTTCATCTCCTATCACAAAAAGAAAATCCCATAGGGGTACAGATTCGGTAAGCTGTGTTCAGTGTGTGGCACATAGTGGTAGTTCAATAAATAATGGTGGCTCAGCACCTGTGGCTCAAGTGGCTAAGGTGCCAGCCACATACACCTGAGCTGGCGGGTTCAAATCCACCCTGGGCCTGCCAGACAACAATGACGGCTGCAACCAAAAAATGGCAGGGCATTGTGGCAGGTGCCTGTAGTTCCCAGCTACTTGGGAGGCGGAGGCAGGAGAATCGCTTGAGCCCAGGAGTTGAAGGTTGCTGTGAGTTGTAATGCCACGGCATTCTAGCCAGGGCAACAACTTAAGGCTCTGTCTCAAAATAACTAACTAACTAAATAAATATGAATGAATGAATGAATGAGAAAAGAAAAAAAAAGAGTAACACAGGACTCTAGAGGAAAAAAGAACCTGAAGGAACATGGGAAATAAAGTGTCTGAGTAGAAAGAAAAAAATAAAAAGTAAATAGACTACAAGCAAAAGATGAAGAACTAAAGGAAGAAAGAACTTACAAAATACAGAGAAATTACAGTGAATTTTGTTTAATGTTGTTTATGTTTCTTTTAAATATTTTCACTTAAATTGTGATATAAGCTAAGATTTTCCAAACTCTAATAGCAAATAATTTTAGAAAGAGGTCTAAATTTAACTTCGCTTTCTCAGCAATCATTTAATGCAAATTAGAGGGAAAAATGACTCAAGTTCAAAAAGAACTAAGAAGAAAGGGAGAAAATAGAGATTTTTTTTTCCTGGTTGGAAAAGAATTTCAATTTGGCAAATGAATCTACCATGTTCATCCTATACTGTATTTTTTTCATGTTTCAAGAAAAAGTTAAAAGGACCTTTAATGCTAAAAAGTAACACCAAAGCAATTCTTGATGTGAACAAAAATCATTCTGAAAGCAGTCAAGCCAGGTGGGATAAGTGACACACTAGTCCCCAGCACATAACGTAAAGGACATCAAAAAACTCAGTTATCTAAATGAACAATATTTTAGTGCAATATTTTTAAAAATAAAAATTATAAAGTCCACGCTGGTCAAAATATCAAAATTTTTAAGTAAAAACAAGCTGCTGTTTGTTTTTAGACTTTGCATTATTATACACAAATACTGGCAACATGAAGCTATGTATAATTATGTCTTTTGATGGTAGAGCTTTTATTAACTTCTACTTGGTTCAAAACACAGGAAAATACATATATATACACATATTATTTTAATTAAATTTTTTAACTTTGAGAACACTAAAGAATTTTGTACCTTGCTCTCCACCCACATTTGACTTTTTCCCCATGGCTCTGCTTCAACCACCATCTCCCAAATGTCACAAGGAGGATTGTTCTAAGGGACACTGTGGACTGCAGAAGAAACAGTCAGCAACAGGGCACCAGGCAGCTGAGCACACAACAGACCTTCCTTGAGCTGGGAGAATATATTAGAAGTGTACGCATGGGCACACAACAAGCTTCTTTGCCTCCAACTCCAATATGGCTTCACATAGCACTGCAGCCAGATCCTCCCAGAAAAAGAGAAAGGCTTTGACACCTAGCAAAACTGATTCTGAGAGCTTGTATTAACTTCTCCTTGGTTCAAAATATAGAAAAATATATATACATAGGTATTTAGGATTTTAATTTTTTTTTTAATTATCAAATACTGAAAATTATCAAATACTCTTAAAATTAAAACAAACCCCTTACTTTATTTCACTGACTTCTTTATGTTGTTAACCTTACTAATATGTAATCTCTTCATGTATAATAGGACTGTATACAATTTTTAGTCATTCAGAAAGCTCAAAATACCAAACCAATTTATTTGGGTGGAGACTTGGTGTTTTTGACAACACAAACTCAGTCTAACTTAGGCCCTATAGAAGCACCTAGTGTATACCAACAGATTAATCTCAATCCACAGAAGTCAAAATTAGATTTTGCCCTCTTTCTGCTAATTGTTATCATGCTCAAATGAAAACAAAGTGACCTTTTCCAGGCATATCTGCAGTGTAGAAAAATGATTGATCTTTTTGCATGATATATTTATGTAAATATTAATCAACAGCTTTCGATAAAGAATACTACAGCGCCAGCTTAAGCAAACACATATGTTTTGGAAAAATATTTTAAATACAAGCAGCTTTGTGGAAATTCTCAAGAATTACTCCAAATGTTAGCAATTATATTCTCAAAGGGAAGGTTGGTCGCTATAGAAAGAATAAATGCAGGGATCTTTTTTTTTTTTAGTTCTTATTATTGTGCAATGCAGATGTCAAGATATGCTTATACTATGACTTAGGAAAATAAGCACGAACTTGGGGACCCAAGTCTTAAAAAAAATCAAGGAAGTGCTAAGCCCCCACCCTCCAAAAAAAAAAAAAAGTTTAGAAAAAGAGAAAAAACCTTTGCATGATTTTTTTTTCTCCTTTCTATTCCCTTTCAATGTGAGTGTACCAAAGCATTGCTTCCATGAAAGTTTTGGGCTAGATATATACTGAAAAGTTGAGAAGAGACAAAAAATAATAATTACCACTTGTTACATATCTATTCTGTGCTAGAACATCTGCTAACCTCTTCACATTTATTATTCTGCAAAGTAGGCAATTCTTATTATCCACAGAGAGATTAAAGAAATTATCCAAGGTTAGAGAACCAGTAATTATAGTACCTACTTCACTAGGCTATTGTGAAGATTAAAATGGAGTAAAACACTGAAAGTGCTTAAAGCAGTGTCTGTCATGTAGCAAGCAAATATAGACCATTGCTTTTATGTCATGAGGAGACCAATATGTATCTCACTTCTTAAAAATATAACATACTACAGTAAATGTGTTCCACTTCTATATGGTTGTCATATTCCTAATGTTACTGAATCACAGATCCATCACTTCTTATACTGGAATTTCTCAATATTTTTAGATTGAAAGTCACCATTGTAAGCCAAAATTCAGTTAAAAGTTTTTAAAGCAAAACTATGCATAAAGCAAGAGTAAATTCGCTTGCCTGCTTTACTTGCATAGTTGTATGATATGTGCCAGTCGCACAGATAAACATTTAAGTGATACGTCTGACTATGCATGTTTAAATGTGTCACGGGCCCAGGCCAGACTTCACCATCTCTTCTTCTAGAAGAAGAGAGAATAAATTTCAGAAAGCTTAGCCAAATCTTCTCACTAAATTCTTTTGTTTTAAAAAATATAGTTGCCTCAAAAAAAAAAAAAAAAGATGTCTTTGTTAACTTGTGATTAGTTTATTATTGTTCTTTTAAAACAAATCTAAATACATATCCAAAAATGTTCAAAGTTTTAATTCCCACTGCTTAATATCTTCTATAAGTAGATATAACCTGCAGAAGCAAGAGCTCTCTGGAGAATCTCAGTAATTTTTAAAACATACATAAAAGACGAAATGTTTAAAAACCACCACTATAGGCCAACTTGGTATTTATTTATTTATTTATTTATTATTTTGTTAAATCATAGCTGTGCACATCAATGTAGTCATGGGGCACCATACACTAGTTTCATAGACCGCTTGACACATTTTCATCACACTGGTCAACATAGCCCTCCTGGCATTTTCCCAGTCACTGTGCCAAGACATCTACATTCCACATCTACTAAGTTTCACATATACCCCTGTAAGATGCACC
>CAUYPK010029032.1:0-15371 GCA_963574355.1 Loris lydekkerianus
CACAGAGAACTCCAATTTATTAGCAAGAAAAGAACACGTGATCCCATTTCAGGGTGGGAAAGGGACTTAAAGAGAAACTTCTCTAAAGAAGACAGACGCAAAATCTACAAACACATGAAAAAAAGCTCATCATCCTTAATCATCAGAGAAATGCACATCAAAACTACTTTGAGATATCACCTGACCCCAGTAAGAGTAGCCCACATAACAAAATCCCAAAACCAGAAATGTTGGCGTGGATGTGGAGGAAAGGGCACGCTTCTACACTGCTGGTGGGAATGCACACTAATACGTTCCTTCTGGAAGGATGTTTGGAGAATACTTAGGGACCTAAAAATAGACCTGTCATTCGATCCTATAATCCCTTTACTAGGTTTATACCCAGATGACCAAAAGTCACAATATAACAAAGACATCTGTACCAGAATGTTTATTGCAGCCCAATTCATAATTGCTAAGTCATGGAAGAAGCCCAAGTGCCCATCGACCCTTGAATGGACTAGCAAATTGTGCTTCATGTATACCATGAAATACTATGCAGCTGTAAAGAAAGATGAAGACTTTACCTCTTTCACGTTTACATGAATGGAGCTGGAACATATTCTTCTTAGCAAAGTATCTCAGGAATGAAAGAAAAAGTATCCAATGTACTCAGGCTTACTATGAAGCTAAATTATAGCTTTCACATGAAGGATATAACCCAATTATAGCACAGGACTATGGGGAAAGGGCCAAGGAAGGGGAAGGGAGTGGGGAGGTTTTGGTGGAGGGAGGGTTATGGGTGGGGCCACATCTATGGTGCATCTTAGAATGGGTACAGGCAATTGCACTAATGTACACAGCTATGATTTAACAGTAAAAAAAAAAAAAAGAACATTCAGGTCTTCAAAAACGAAAAAAAAAATGAAATAAAATTAAGTCAATGTCATCTAATATCAGGATAGCTATGTTGTCTTTCTTTTTGTTTCCATTTGCATGGAGTATTGTTTTTATCCTTTCATCTTGAGTCTAAATGAATCCTTGTGGGTTAGTTGTGTTTCCTGGAGACAGCAGATTCTTGACTTGTATTTTTTTTTTTAGCCATTTAGTCAGCCTATGTCTCTTCAGTAGGGAGTTTGTGTCATTCACATTTATTGAAAGAATAGATATGTGTGGTAGATTTCTGTTCATCCTGTTAAGTAGATCCTTATTACTTTGTTTTGCCTCTTTATCTATTGTGGTGTTTGTGCCCTGAACTTTAGCTTTTAGATGGTTCTATACTGAAGGTGTCTATTGTGCTGATCATTGTATAATGCAAGTTTGAGTACTCCCTGGAAGACAGATCTGCTCTTCACAAATTCCCTCAGCAATTTCTTATCTGAGAAAATCTTTGTTTCTCCATTATATAAGAAACTTAGTTTTGCAGCATACTAGATACTAGGTTGGACATTATTCTGTTTTAGAAGGCTGAGGATGGGTCCCCACTCCCTTCTGGCTTGTAGTGGTTCATTTTAGAAGTAAACAGTTAGTCTGATTGGTTTTCCTTTTTAAGTTACCTTCGGTTTTCACCTTACTGCTCACACAAGTGTCTCTTTCATGTTTACTTTGGCCAGTCTGATGATTATGTGTTGTGGTGACTGCCTTTTTTTTTTTTTTCAGTTTTTGGCCTGGGCTGGGTTTGAACCTGCCACCTCCGGCTTCTGGGGCTGGCGCCCCACTCCTTTCAGCCACAGGTGCTGCCTTAGGACTGTCTTTTTATGATGAATCTCCCAGGAGTCCTGTGGGCTTCTTGTACTTGGATATCTAGATTTCTACCAAGGCATTGGAAATTTTCTTTAATAATTCCCTCAAATAAACTATCTAACCCTCATCAATTTTCTTTTTCTCTCTCAGGGATGCCTATGATTCTTATGTTTGGCCTCTTTACATATTCTCACATTTCTTGTAGGCTCTGTTTGTTCCTCTTGTTTCTCTGTTTTTTGTCTTTGACTGTTTATCACAAAGGCATTTCTGTCAAGTTCTGAGATTCTTTCTTCTGCTGATTGAATCTGTTCTTAAGGCTTTCCACTGTGCTTTGTAATTCCTTGAATAATTTTTTTTTTTGTTCTGAGGAGTTCTGTCTTGTTATTTTTTTAAGACAGAGTCTCACTCTGTCACCCAGGCTGGAGTATCATGACCTCAGCCTACTTCACAGCAACCTCAAATCCCTGAATTCAAATGATCCTCCTGCCTCAACCTCTCAAGTAGGTGGGACTACAGGCAAACACCACCATGCCCAGCTAATTTTTCTTTTTTTAGTAGTGGTGGGGTCTGCCTTTGCTTAGGCTTATCTCACACTCCTGACCTCATGCAATCTTCCCTTCTCAGCCTTCCAGGGTGCTAGGATTACAGATATGAGGTACTGTGCCCAGATATTTGGTTTTTCTTTAATACTTGGATTTCTTTAGCCATTTCTTTCATTGTCTTTGTGGTTTCTTTGTGTTGTGTTTCTATTTTCTCTTGTATTTCCATAAAATTACTTTCACCCTATGCACAAAGTTCTTCATCTGTCATTTTAATCTTTTTTTTTTTTTTTAGTTTGGTATCCATTTGTAAATGGTTTTTTTCTCTTTAGCGGGTAACCTATCACTTTGAGTTTTCATATTTCCTGGGTGTTTTCCATTTGTTCCTTCTCATCTGGCCTGTTGAGAGCCAAGGGTATTGGGGCTAGCTTATGGTCTTGTCTCTGAGACCCCAAAGATTGGTTCCTGACTGTGTCAGGCAGATGAGTACTGGTCTTCAGTTACCTATGGATTGCTTCAGCAGGTTTCATGAACCTCTTGGGCTACCTCTGACTTGCTGTCTTCAACTCTTCCATACAGAGAGTGGTGAGTTAGGCCCCCCAGATTACTGTCTGTGATCGTAGGTGGTACTTGGGGGTGTGATTCAGCCACACCTTATTTGCTTGGAAGACACTTTGACAGGCTATATTGTTTTCCCTGTTATTAGTTGATATTTGTGTGAGTGAGCTAGCAGACAAGATGTTCTTCTATGACTCTGGTAGACTCTGTTCACATAGAATGGACTACTAGACTGACCCAAGCTTTAATAGGGACCCTGTAGGCCAGGTATGTTGATTCATGCTTGTAATCCTAGTACTCTGGGAGGGTGAGGTGGTTGGATTGCTTGATCTCAGAAGTTTGAGACCAACCTGAGCAAGAGTAAGACCCTGTGTTTACTAAAAATAGAAAAACTAGCTGGGTATAGTGGTGCATGCCTGTAGTCTCAAGTACTCAGGAGGCTGAGGCAAGATGATTGTTCTTACCCATGGGTTTGAGTTTTCTGTGAGCTATGATGATGTCACAGCACCCTACCTAGGATGACAGAGTGAGATTCTGTTTCAAAAAACCACATAAGCAAACAAGAAAAGAGGGACCCTGTAGCTCCCAGCAGGTTTCTGATCTCCACCACCACTGCAGTGGGACCAGGGAGCAAGGTAGTTTGTGGCTAGGTTGGATGAGCCACCCTGTCAGTAGGTAGCAACTGTGGGAAGGAACAAGCTACAGGGCTGTTTCTGGGTCCTGTGACTGGCTCCAGTCCCTCATGGAAAGCACATGAATGCCTCAGTTGAGGGGTGGGGCCCTGGAACTTCCAGATGAGTTCTTAATTTCTGTTGCAGCTGAGGCAGGTGAGAGAGGGAGAGTGCAGTTGGGAAGGGCTGGGTTGGGTGAGCTTGCCCTCAGGCTCTATAAAATCTGACCAGTTAGCTACTATGCCAGGATTAAGTTAAAGGCCTGTGTTTCCAGTTTCTGGATGAAGTGGTCCCACCCAGCTAGGATGTCTGTTTATGGAGGCAGGTCCATCAGAGACTCACAATCTGAAAGCCTTCAGTGGGTCTTGGTCTTCTCCCTACCCTCTGCTTCAAAGTCTCCTCACAGTGACCTCTGTCAGGCTGGATCCCAGACATCCAAGCTCCCTCACAACTGTGCTGTGGTCCAGAAAGTTCCTTGCCCAGGATCACAGCCTGAGCTGAGAGTGCAGTCCTCCTGTGAGGAAAGGGGTTCTCTATAAGTATGTCACAGCTAGAAACCACTCTGTACTTGGCCCACTCATCTGCCCACACAGGTACGTTGTCTCCCGAGATCAAGTAGGTCAATCACAAACCATGCCAGGAGAAATGCCAGAGTTGCCCAAAGGGTGCCTGGGCAAGTTTGATGTCCCACTGGTTTAGGGCATGTCTGGTTCCCATGAAGCTTCATATGCACAGCACCAAGGCAAGTCTAGGAGAAACAGTCACAGTCTAAGCACACTTCAGTCTACTGCTGTAGGACTCCAAGAGAAAATGCCTGAGTCCCACACTCTGTGGAAACTTTGGCTTGTGGCTCAATTGTCTTTTTCAGCAGCCACGGGTGGAGGAGGGGCATGGAAGAAAAGAGTGTCTATGGAGGAAAGTTAGCAATCTGGTCTTGAGGGCATCTGCCCTGAATGTCCAGGCTCTGGAGTCATAGAAATTGCCCAGGACCCACTGACCCCTTGTGGATCCTGCAGTCTGGTCCAGAGTTGGGAAATATCTATGGGGAAATGAGCATGGCAAAACCTGAGGAGTTGAAGCCCCTGGGGAGGACAAAGGTGCACCATGAGTAGAACCAGCTTGGGTCTGTGGGGGAAGGAAATTCCCCAGAGAGGCTGGAATCCTTGTGTACTTTCCACAAGCCTTTACCAGCTCACTGGTGACAGTAGCTTCTGAAAGTGTGTGGGAAGAAAGTCACTCCAGAAACTCAGGAGCCCTCCTGTCAGAAATGTGAGGGAAGGAGAAACAAACTGATTCATCTACCATTTTTGCTGGGCTAATGGTCTCTCTGGGTTGTCCTCTGTTGATTTCTTGCTCCTTTTTCTGTTCTGAAACTTTTTCCTATGGAATCTCATAGGTTCTGGGAACATTTCCCTTGGAAGTACACCTGTTCTATGATTATTTTTTCTTTTTTGCCTAAAATCTTCCTTCGTTATGAGACAGACTGGCAGTTGATGTCTCTGGTCAGCCACTTTGAATCTCCAGTTCCATGCTCCTTCTTTTTTTCCTTTATTTCTGTTTCTCTTTTCCTTTGTCTTTCCCTGACCCTTTCTTCTTCCTGGCTCCCCTCTGTGTTACTTCCTATCTTTTTGTCTGTGATACATATGTCTGCTTTTCTGTCTCTCTCTCTTCTTTCTCCCTTCAACTGATTGGTCTTTGCGTCTGTCTACCATTGTGTTCCATGCCCCCACCAGCTCTCACTGGCTCTGTGTCCTCCTCACCCCTAACTCTACCTTCCTTCCCCTATCCCAGGTTTAAGGAAGAGCAGCCTCTGAGAGTCTGGAGCTGCCACAACTGTTCTGAGAATACTGGGGCCTCACATTCTCAGGCAGAAGAAGTCCAAACCTCAGGAGGGGCTGAGGGTGAAAGTAGAAGGAAAAGGGGAGCATTACACTTGTAGCCTCCTTTTTTGCCATTCATTTGGAGGGGAAAAGTGAAACACAGAAGAACTTTAAAACTTCCTCTTTTGTATTGCCCAGATGCAGTTAATGATGATCTAAGATCTTGGTTTGACTTTCTAGGAATGAAAACTCTTTTAAGAAACTGCATCATTTACATTACTCAAAAATAAAAACAAATCGGGAGGAATCACACTTCCAGACTTCAAACTTTATTATAAATTGATAGTGATCAAAACAGCATGGTACTGGCACAAAAACAGAGAGATAGATGTATGCAACAGAATTGAAGACCAAGAGGTGAACCCAGACACTTATCATCATTTGATTTTCGATAAGCCTATTAAAAGTATAAATTGGGAGAAAGATCCCCTATTCAATAAATGGTGCTGGATGAATTGGCTGGCAACTTGTAGAATACTAAAACTGGACCTACAGCTTTCTCCTCTAACAAAAATTGACTCTCACTGGTTAAAGGACTTAAACTTAAAACATGAAACTATAAATATTCTTAGAGAGAGTGCAGGGGAAACACTTGAGAAATTGGCCTGGGAGAATACTTCATGAGGAAGACACCCTGGGCAATTGAAGCAACATAAAAAATACATTACTGGGATCTGATCAAATTAAAAAGCTTCTGCACTGCCAAGAACACACTAAGTCTTTCCTGACCCTAAGCAAATAGACAGCCCTTAGAATGGGAGAGGATTTTTGCAAGTTATGCTATCGGCAAAGGTCTAATAACCAGAATCCATAGAGAACTCAAACTTATTACTAAGCAAAAAATAAGCGATCCCATTTCATTGTGGGCAAAAGACATGAACAAAAGCTTCCCTGAAGAAGACAGGTGCATGGCCTACAGACATATGAAAAAATACTCATCATCTTTAATCATCAGAGAAATGCAAACCAAAACTACTCTGAGATATCAGCTAACTCCAGTAAGAGTAGCCCACATCACAAAATCCCAAAACTACAGATGTTGGCGTGGATGTGGAGAAAAGGGAATACTTCTGCACTGCTGGTGGGAATGCAAGCTAGTACATTCCTCCTGGAAGGAAGTTTGGAGAACACTCAGGGATCTAAATGTAGACCTGCCCTTTGATCCTGCAATTCTTCTAGTAGGTGTATACCCAAAGGACCAAAAATCATTTGACAATAACGATACTTGCACCAGATTGTTCATTGCAGCTCAATTCATTATTGCCAAGTCATGGAAGAAGCCCAAGTGCCCTTCAACCCATGAATGGATTAATAAATTGTGGTATATGTATACCATGGAATATTATACACAGCAGTAAAAAAAATGGAGACTTTATCTCCTTTATGTTTACATGGATGGAGCTGGAAAATATTCTTCTCAGCAAAGTATCTCAGAAATGGGAAAAAAAGTATTCAATGTACTCAGTACTACTGTGAAACCAATTATAGGATAATATTTAGAAATAAACATATTCTACATCAAGCACACAAAGTGAATTCAGTGTGAGTTTAAAATGACTTACTTTTCTTCCAGAGGCTTAAGGGACTTTTGACCCCCCTGGGTTACACACTGAGTTAGGCTTTTTTGGAGTTGTAAATTCCTTAGACCTTTTCTCTGAAGCTGTACACCCTGTGAAGCCTGAGACCAAAGGGTATGCCACCCTTCCTCAGATACGGGCCAGAGGGTTGACATATGTTAACAACATATTGTCAGAGGTCTATAGGTACTCTGCCCTGAAGCAAGGACACAGTCATTACTTCACACTGAGTAAACTGAGTGAATGCTTGAAGATATTCAATTCCCCTGTGGCTACTTTCATCTTTGTGATCTCCCTTTAGATACCTGCTCAAAAATTAGTCACTGTTTAGAAAAAGAGATTTACTACAAAGGTGATTGTATTGATATGATAACAAAATATTTCCTTTCAAGTTAAATTTCAGATATGTAGAAAAGAAGACAAGATAATGATGAAACTAATAGATAATAGACTACGTGTGTAAGTGACTGGAAAAGTATAAAACCAAAACCTAGAATAAAGATTTTTGCTATATGCCATCCCATGGTGTATAGTCTGTTTCTTGACTTAATAATTACAGGAGCGAGTTTATACCGACGGCAAAGCTGCTGTTCATTCGCATCTCTGGTCACGCAACACCAATTTATAATAACTCACACTTGCATATGAAAAATGAAACACAACTTTCGGCTATGATGACGGAGGGCGGGGGAGGGGTGAGAGGGATAGTAGGGGGACCACAGTTATGGAGCACATTGCAAGTACGAGTTGGTTCTATCATGTGTAGAACACAAATGTCCTAATGCTATAATTGGGTAAATGAGATGAAAGCTATGCTGATTAGTATGATGTAAGCACTCCAATTTGTACAAATAATCAACACACTAAAATGTGCATAAATGTATTTATGATCTATGTACAAAAGACTTAATAAAAAATAAAATTATTTAAAAAAAAAGAAAATCTTGATTATAGATTTGCTTTGCTATTTAAAAGCTTATAGAGAGTCATTTCAGAGTATCTGAGTTTCCTTAAAGCAATATATGAGTGCCATGAGGAGGAAACAATTCTGAATTCTGACAAGAAAGATAGCTATTTATACTTGTAATCTCATTCTGTGTGGTGTTAAAATTAAGGTGTATATTTATTTTAGAAACAGAAAAGGCACAGAAGTGATTTAAGAGATATTCCTTATTTGACTTCTTTGTACCCCAAATTCTTCACCTACAAAAATGAGAAGGTAAAGTGGATGGACTGTATCAGTCTTTCTCCAAAGCTGCCTGCCCATAAGAAGCACCAAACTCTCTGGTCCCAACCTAGAACTAGTGAATTTGTAGTTGAAAGGGGAGAGAATCTTGCATTTGTAAAAAATTTCCTGCTTGACTTTTATGATTAGGCAAGTTTGGGAAGCACAAGACTAGATGTTAGTATTCAAATTCTTCTGCTATTATAAATGACTTTGATTTAGTAGTACTTTAAATAAAAATACCAAACTGAAGAAAGCCATCAATTTTTAAAATCACTGAGAAATAGGAAATGCTTCCCCTCCTTAAGCATCTATTATCTCTTTCATCTTCATCTCAATAGAGATATTTTATAGAGAAATTTGTGAAAATTCAGGTATATCTGCTTTGTTCCGGTTCTAAAACTGAGACAAATTTCTTTCAATTGGGAAAAGTAAACATAACATTTACTATTAATTTATAACCACTATGTGACAGATGTCTTACCCATGTCTTTTCATTGTTATTCCCATAATAACTACACTAATAGCCAAGCATGAAGTCTGTCTGATTTTCAATATGGTGATTTTGCCGCTATCACATGAGGCCAATGAAAAGTGAAGAGATGAAATGTGGTAGATGGTAATGTTTGTGAAAGTTGGTTATCTACTTTGGATTCCTGTTGATTTCTACATGGTTTTTGATTTTGGAAAGACCAAATTTTGATAATTCTGTAGTATTTCTTTTGTGAAGAGGTAGTGAAATAGTTTTTTTGATTTAAGCTAAATCCATTTGGTAGTATTAAAATAATGAGAAAAAATGTATCCAAATACTGTACGTCTATTTTGAGCATTTTTCTTTCTGTATTGAAAAATTGGAGGGGCTAACTTTTAACAAATTTTCCACATTTGTAAGCTGTGATTGCTTAGAAGAAAAATCCAATTTTCAGGTTTCTAACTTTTATGGTTTCTTTACACAAAAGGGTATTCGAAATATGGAACAAATCGCCAAAGACAGCTATTGAAGTAAGTGGCATAAGTTAGTTGGAGAGTACTGAGCAAATTTTAGAGTAGGAACCATATATAGTGACAGGTTTTATGAAATAAGATGTTTTTCAGGGTTAGAGTGTTTAACTCTGGTCATCTGTAGCATAGCAAGCTGCAAGGTTGATTTGGAATTGCCTACTCTAAAATGTCTAAATATATAGCATATTCAATGTATTTTTTAAAACAGATTTATCCAGAAACATTATATTAATTCACATTTCCACCTCAAATTTAACAAAGAACTTTAAAATATATATAGCTAACAAAATATACAAATTGATTAATTTACTTATTTATTTTTGTTTTTTTTTAGAGATAAGAGTCTTACTTTGCCACCCTTGGTATAGTGCCATGGTGTCACAGCTCACAGCAACCTCCAGCTCTTGGGCTTAGGCCATTCTCTTGCCTCAACCTCGCGAGCAGCTGGGACTACAGGCACCCACCACAACTCCCGTCTATTTTTTGTTGCAGTTTGGCTGGGGCCAGGTTCGAACCTCCACCCTCGGTATATGGGGCCAGCGCCCTAATCACTGAGCCACAGGCACTGCCCTAATTCATTTATTGACTCATTCATTTTTAATAAATACTTTTCAAAAAGAAAACAAAAAAATAAATACTTTTCAAGTGCTCCGTGACATTCTAGGTGGTATGCATGTAGCAGTGAACTAAAAGTTTTAGGTATGATGTGTACCTAAAATGAAAAACTGTGTTGTTTTCGATGCTTAGAAATTTTTATATGACAAAGGTTATCTTTATTAGGTTTTTAAATTTTTTTTATTTCAAAATAACATGAGGGTACTAATTTTTTGGTTACATTGTTTTCACTTCTAAGGTAAAGTCTAAGTTAACAGCCATATTGTTCTTTGCCTCTCACTTTTAGACACATTACTCAATGTTTGCTTTATTTCTGTTCCTTTTTTTAGGATTTCAATGTGCATTTAAGAAGTATGTTATAAAAGTAACTTGATCAACTTCGATGTGAACCTTACCAGACTCTAAATTAAACCTGACCACAATGAACAGCTTTTACTGCTGAAATTAGCAAGCATGTCAGTTTAGACTCAAAATAAGCCATTTTCCTCTCTAATGAACAAAATAGGTCTTAGGGTATTGTGAAACCTGTTCTCTAGTTGGGTGATTCTCTAATTCTGCTGACAGACACATGCTTTGTAAGCACCTGAGAAGATTATTAATGACATCCATTGAATCAGTCTCCTTAAAAATCTAAGGAGATTCATAACTGCAACAAAACTATACATTTCTAAAGTATTTCAAAACAAATTGCAACTCTTCATCCCAGGCTTTGACCAATACATTCAAAATATTAATTTCAAAAAAGGAACTATAAAATAATAATGTATACTGCTATTACACTTATAAGATACTAATATGCTCTTTTCCTAGCAGTTTCTCAGCAAAGCAGAATGGGAATTTTGTCCTTTGATTTCCTCTCCAAAAATAAAGGAAAAGATTTAAAATGGCATATACTTCAGTATTTTTTCATAAAGATGTTATAAAAACAGTAACTGAAAAATGAACTTCTTGCTAATGAACAGAAGCACACAATGAGAGCAAAGATTATTTTTCTTTTCACTTATAATTTCTTTGACTTGATCAAAGTTTTATAATTCCAGAACTTCTCAAATATAATGACCTTCATCTCTATTCCACTGAGCCACCCATACATGAAAGGATACCTTAGATGTAATCATTACTCAAACTATTCACCTCAAAATATCCATCTATGGAATTCTGTTTTCTGTCCCCAAGATATAGCCCTTACCCGATGCTACCTTCTCAAACACACTGTTCCTACCCTTATCTTCATCCTCATATGACCTCTGGTCCTTCTCTCATTCAATTTCCTCATTCTACCTTCAGTCATACTAAAAAAGAAGAATGTTAATTGTGCTTATCTATTTATCTGATATGAGCTCAGATATTTATGATACACATAAGTGCACAAAACTAAAACCATTACATGCTTAACAGTATCTAAGCATGATAGTTGATTGTGTCTACATGGATTCTATAATTCTGGAAGAAACAAAACACACAAAGAAGGAATCAATGCTATTTCTAAGGAGTCGTAAGCCAGCTACTGGGCTTTACAAAAAACAGCTTACCCCTTGGAGATGAGAATTCATCATGGATTCCACTAGCTGAGCAAAGATAGAAGGAAAAAAAAACAAAAAAAACTTCAAATACAAAGTGAATCAGAAGTCTTTAATCTTACTAAGTCCCTCTGGAGTTGAGGGAAGTGGTTATAAATAGCAGCCCTATGAAAAAAGGAGTTAAACAGTAAAACTATACATACTGTATAAGTAGGACATTTTAAGCTCCTAGGAAAAAATGCAATTTGTTATTGTATTCACTAAAAAGGAATCCTACCTAAATAATAATCAAATAGAACATTTATAAGTGAAATATGTTTACAATTTCCATTTATAATAATATTTTTTGAAATTATCTTCCATTTTTATTTATAAATATTATTTGTCTATTTTTTGAGGCTTTGGAAAAAATAATCAAATAGAAAATTCCGTGTGTTGAAGTTAATATTTAGTATTCATACATCTAAGAAAAAAGCATAATAACCAAATGTGTTATATTTTCTATATGTTTCTATAAAAATCAGCAATATTTGTATGTGTCACAATTAGAACAAAACTCATAGTAATTTTCAGTTGTTGCCATTTTCAGGAAATAAACAATATAGAACCAAAATCTATTTTATTTACAACCTTGAATAATGGACATTAAAATCGACAAGATAAAGTAGTTTATAGAATCATTTAAGCATGAAAAAAATAAGTTTTTAAGTCAAGTAGGTACCAAACTGTCCCTTTCTGAATGAGTTTTATCTAGGAGGATGTGATCATCTGTCTAGCTTTCAACTGCCTAACTGAGCACCTTCATTCTGCTGCCTTCTTGCATTTGGCTGCCTCTCCAAATAGACTGACCAAATCCAAAGTCATCCTGATTGCCCTCCACTTTCTCAAGTCTCATTTACATTTTAAACTTGCTTGGATATTTTTCTACTAGGTATACCATTCGCACTTTTTCTCTGAGTGTTTGACCAGCACCTCCATTGATAACTTCGTAAATATCTTCTAACTGTGGTTAACCTTTTTTTCTTTATTTATGGAAAAAATGCTTTAAAAAATGTCTTTATTTTTATATAATTTCAGACTTGCAGAAGTTTTGCAAAATGGCCAAAGAACTTCCATGTACCCTCCTTCACCTAGATCCACCAATTGTTAACATTTTGCCACATTTTATTGCTCCTTTTCTTTTTTCTATTTTTTTGTTTTTGTAGTTTTTGGCCGGGACTGGGTTTGAACCCACCATCTCCAGTATATGGGGCCAGCGCCCTACTCCTTTGAGCCATGGGCGCAGCCCATTATTGCTCCTTTTCATTGAATCATTCTCTGTGCATGTGCCTATGTATGTACATGTAATATTATATACATAATTTTTGGCAACAAGTTGAGAATAATTTGCAGATATCATGCGCCTTTACCCTTAAATACTTTGGTATTTATTTCTCAAGAAGAAAGACATTCTTTTCAATAACCTTAACTCACTTTCAAAGTCAGGAAATTTAACATGGTTTTAGTACTATAATTGTATCCACACTCTTTATTTAGAGTCTGACAATTACTCCATTAAAGGCCTTTGTAGCTCCATTTTCATCTCCTGGTCCAGACTCATGGATTACATTTAGTTGTCATGTCTTTTTTGTCTCTTTAATCTGAAATAGTTGCTTGACTTTCTTTGAACTTTGTAATATTGATAGTTTTGAAGAATGGAGGTGGGCATTTTATGGACTGTCCCCCAAGTTGAGTTTTGGAAAATATTTCTTAGTGCTTCTGTTATGCCAGTCCTTGAGCTAGGCACAGGGGATATGGCAGTGAAGGAGAAAAAATTCCCATTCTCAAAAAGAAAACAAACTAGTAGTGAGGACACGCAGTAAATAAGTATTACAGTGATTTGAGGTGAGTATTGTGGTAGAGAAGGCATGGGGAGTTATCAAAGGGTGTGGTGGAGATATTGAACCAAATGTAGGGCTTATAAGAGGGTCTTCGAAGGGATTGAGCTTAAGCAGTCTTCAGCTTCTATTGATTTGAATTACACACAACTGTTTTAAATACCACTGTTGCTAACAAACATTGTGGTGACCATGAGAATATGCCAACCTTTTACTACTGAGACCTAAGTGACTGAGGATACCAATTGTAGCTTTTAAAAATCTTTTACTGCATTTCACAGAAGCCAAGCTTCCCATGGATTGTTCCTCACCAATGACTAAATATGGTCGGGATATTAAGGCAGAATCTTTCTTGGAAGAAATGGAACTCCAGCTGATTCTGGCTCAATGACTCCCCAGTAGCTCTGCTGTCCTTAAACTTAACAGCACCTTTTCTCCCTCTCTCCTTCATTTAGAGTCAGACTTGCATTTCTGCCTAATGGCTCTCTACCTTCCCTTGTTTCCTACGTGGTTTCTTTCATAGATATTTGCTCTAATAAAATATGTATCTATTTTATCTTATCTTGGTACATTTAATCTCAGGCTCTCAATAATATACTCACTTTTGCTCTTCTAGACTCTAAACCACTCATCAACTCCTCAGATCCACATAATGATTCCATGATATTACCACCTGGATGTATAACTCTCAACTATTGGACATTAGTGACACAGATCTTCTTATGCCTCCCATGGTTTGACATCTTCAAGATTCAATGCAAGTAAATGTGCATTTTAAAATTACCTCTATTTAGAAACCACTGCTCCTTAGAAAGGGAAGGGGATGACTGCTATTTTCAATGAGTTCAGAATTTAATTGGAGAAAAAGACGAGAATTAGATGTATTCCATGGTAACAGTGGGTTCCACTCAACACATGTAGCTCAAAGACTTTAGGATAACAAAGTGAACCACACGGAACATTTTATATATAATAACCATTAGGCTTGCTGGAAGACATGTCAAAAGGATCTTTTGGGCATGTTTTCAGAGTACGGACGACAGCAAAGTAAGACACAAAATGTTCTAAACCCTTAGAGTGTGAAGTGTCCTGGGTAGGCAGGGTCAGGTTCATAAATGACAACTTGTGCAGTTTATTTCAGAACGCTCTGCATTAGAAGGGCCTCATGCTTGGTTTAGGGCTCCGCTGTTGCCCTACTGCCATTCTTATTATTCTCAACAGTGTGCCCTACCTTTTCATTTTCACTTGGCTCCAGAAAATTTGTATCTGATCCTGACCTTAACCCTGAGGTTAACAGAGAATAAAAGTTGGGTATTTTGGCTAGAACACTAATTGTTGATAGAGAGAAGCACATATGAACACAAATTAAATGTTATCAATCAAATGCCTCTTTCTTAGTTCCTGGAAATATATTTCAATTTTCTGGATGGAGCATTCATGAAACTAAAAAAAAAAAAAAAAAAAAATGTATTTGAGGGGAAAAGTCTTTAAGTCTTTTCTGGCTTCCAGTAAAGCAACAGGACAGTTGCCAGTGGTTCTGAGGTGGAACCCCCACCTCAATTCTCTCAGTGGTTATTGGAGAAACAAAGGCACTGTGTTTGTAAGAGAAGCAAAGTGGGGAAATTAACAAAGAAGTGGTGAATCATCTGAGGAAACAAGTGGGGATAAAAGGGCAAACCTCTGGTTCCAGCAACAATCGTAGCTGCTGAAATCTCAAATATCATTCCTAGGGTAAACTAAGTATTAGGAGTTTCTAAGACCATGATAGCCTTGGGAAATACATGGCAAATGACTGATAATTAGTTCCATAAACATTGACTAAACTGTAACCATATAGATATTTGCTAAGCACCTGGCTCATACATGAAGAGAAATAAAAATTATCTTATTTCCTCAAGAGACCTGTAATCTAGCAAAAATAAATACAGACAACTAATACAATGGACAATACAACTAAGAATAATAAAAATAGTTGCTTATTAAGTCCCTTGCCCACCCTAAAATGGGGTCACGTGTTCTTTTCAATTTGAGTTCTCTGTGGATTCAGACGCAAAATCTACAAACACATGAAAAAAAGCTCATCATCCTTAATCATCAGAGAAATGCAAATCAAAACTACTTTGAGATATCATCTAACCCCAGTAAGAGTAGCCCACATAACAAAATCCCAAAACCAGAAATGTTG
>CAUYPK010029033.1:0-17243 GCA_963574355.1 Loris lydekkerianus
TGAGGGATTCTACTGTGTTTCTCAGATCTTTGAGGGATACAACTTTTTGTCTCAATGTGTCAAAATCTTTGGTCATTTGGTCTTTGAATCTGTTGAATTCTTTAGATAACTTTTGGAATTCTAATTTGATATTATTTGCTATCCAGATCCTGAATTCAATTTCTGACATCTCAGCTATTTGTGCATGGGGTCTTGTGCTGTTTCTGCACCATTGATCCTTGGGGGAGTTGATCTACTCTGATTATTCATATTGCCAGACTTTTTCTGTTGATTTCACCTCATGATTGTTTTTTGACTGTTACCTCTAGTTGTCCTCAGAGTTGGGGAGGTGCCTCTCCAAGATTAGACCCCAGTGAAATCACTCTATTGTTGCTGGATCTTTGTAGGGAGTGACCCTGTGTAGGTCTTCTGGGGCTGCCCCAGCCAGGGAGTTCTGGTTGTGGGAGTAGCTCCGGAGTGTGACACACCCAGATCCAGCAACAGGGCGGTGGGGGGGGTGCACATGGTTCTGGGGGTGCCTGGTGCCCAGTGACTTTGGCTCAGACAGCCCAAGGTTCCAGCAGTCTCTGGCAGGAGAAGGGCTCTGCACAGAGGCAGGAGGGCTCCAGAGGGCACATGGCTACCAGAGTCCCTGGCCAGATGAGCAGGCCAGTGTGAAGGCAGGGAGGGTACAGGAGGGAGGATGTGGGGTTGTGCTGCTTCTGGAGTTCCTGGTCAGGACGTGTGGAGGCCTAGCTGGCGCAGGTCTTACCAGGTCTTGGTAGGGGCAGATCGCTGATCATTGCGCAGCTCCTACAGAGGTCCGGGCACCATGGAGTGCAAATTTTAAAGTGTACTTTCTCAACCACTATCAGACACTGCCTTTCCTTCACAGAATGTGATCCTCTGTTTACTGGTCCATCTGCCCTCACCCTCAAAATGAGAGCTCCCTAATGATGAGGCCAAGACACTAATATCTAGTAGGCAGTTAAAAAGTATTTCTGGAATGAACAAAATGAAGGAAGAGATGAATGAGCTAACAAATGAAATTTTAGCAGCCAAGTTGCAATCATCCCAGGTGGGCCCCAGCTCTACAGTTTCTGAGGGCGTGGCAGATCTAAGAGGCCCTGATCCTGTGAATCCATATGTCTCCCAATGCAACCACTTAATAATGAAACCAGAGCTGCTAAGGACAGCACTTTCCATTTACCTCAAACCCTGAGCTGCTTGCCCATTCAATAACAAATGGGAATAGTTCAAGTTCTAGGAAAGTGAGCGACAAGATGCTTTCTGCTGAATAAGGAAGAAAAGGTCAAACAAAAGGCCATTCTAAGATGTGTTTCATCCTGGTGAGGTGGGGGTCACACAAAGGGCCAGTGTGGTCATATCGCCTGGAGACAGCTTCCAGTGTCGCCAGACAGAAAAGGAAATGACAATAGCTTTAGACAAGAATAGAAGGACAAATAAAGATCTTTTAAAGAAAATTTCCAATTAATATGAGAGTACAAATGCTTAGGTTATGTTGTCAAGTTGTAGTTGATCCCTTTAATGAGGGAGTGTGCCATATACACACAGATTGCGCCCATTAGGCAAGAGCTTACCCTTTCCTCTTCCTCCTCCCCTCTCCTGTACCTCCTCCCCTCTCCCCTTTCCCTCTTCCCCTGCTTCCACTGGGAAGCAGTTAAGTTTCCTAGGCCTATAAGGGCTCAGGACTACCAAGAGTCTTGCTCCTATACCTTACAACCCAGCTCAGTGTTCCTCACCCTGTCTCTTCAGGTGCAGCATGGGCTTAATATGGAACTTAAATATGAAGGGCCTCTTTGTTCTGTAACTTTCTCCTCATCACAGGTCAAGTGGAAACATTGATGGCTCAAGATTACATTAGCAGTATAACCCAGGGCAAGCCACTTATTCTCTCCAAACCTCAGTCTATTCATATGTAAAATGAATCTTGGCCAGATCATTGACATCATGTGTGCTAAGTATCTAGCACATAGTAGGCCTTTGGTAAATATTTGTTAAAAGAGTTAAAGTAGGCCTGGCCAGGTGGCTCACACCTGTAATTCTAGCATTCTGGGAAGTCAAAGTGGGTAGATTGCCTGAGCTCAGTTCCAGACCAGCCTGAGAAAAAGTGAGACCCCATCTCTACTAAAAAAATAAAAAACCTAACTGGGTGTTGTGGCAGCCGCCTATAGTCCTAGTTACTCAGGAGGCTGAGGCAAAACAATCACCTAAGCTCAAGAGATTAAGGTTGCTGTGAACTACAATGATGCCAGAGCACTCTATCCAGGGTGACAGAGTGAGATTCTGTTTAAAAAAAAAAAAAAAAAAAAGAAAAGAAAAGAAAGAAAGAGTTAAAGTAAGTGCCACTGCAGAATTCTCTAGTCCTATGAGAGGCATAAAGATGATCTCAAGAAGGGACCCATATTTCTGTTTCAGTGACAACCAGGCTTTCTCCCATCTGTATTCTGAAGAACTCCAAGGACAAGTACAATAGTTGGTTCTCAACATTTGCTGTAGGGCAGTGTGTGAGAGGGAGAGAAAGGAGGAAGCAGATAAATAGCAAATGTTCTGTTTGTTCTAGAGGATGCTTTGGAAGGCTCTTAGCTGCAAAGCAAGACTTTTGTACTCCTCAGGCTTGACTGATTCTTCACCATTATTTCCACTTGTGCTGCTACCTCAGCCTGTCTTTCCCACACCTGCTCCCCACCTGGTGAGCAACAGTAGGCATCTGGTGTACTGCAAAGGTATTTATAAGACACACACAAGTTTTCATATTTTTCATTGTAAATATTTCAATATGTATCTCGAGAAGAAACAGCCTCTTAGAATACATAAGTGTAAAACCTATAAAAATGAATCATTTTTTTTTTTTGACACAGTCTCACTTTGTTGCCCAGGCCAGCATGTCATGGTGTTAGCCTAGCTCACAGCAACCTCAGACTCCTAGGTTCAAGTGATCCTCTTGTCTCAGCCTCCTGAGAAGCTGGGACTACAGGCACCCACTACAATAGCCTGGCTAATTTTTCTATTTTTAGTGAAGACGAGGGGGAGGTCTCCCTCTTGCTCAGGCTGGTCTTCAACTCCTAAGCTTAAGTGATCCACTCACCTCGGCCTCCCAGAGTGGTAGGGTTAGGTGTGAGCCACCATGCCTGGCCTGAATCATTCATTAATATTATCACATATCCAGTCTATTGTCATATTTCCACAGTTGTCTCATTTTTTTTTTCTTTCTTTTTGTTTACATTAGGTTATTTCAATCATGGTCCAAAGTTCATGACATATAATGGCATTTGATTTATATCTTGTCCTTTAAATTCCTTTTAATCTATAGGTTTCTCCCTCTTTTCTTGCCATGTGTAAAAAGAAATTGAAAGCCCATGCTCTTAACCATATAATATGGCATCTGTGTCTATTTTAAGAGTTATGCTTTAGGAGGAAATACCCTCCTCCTCAACATATTTCTTGTATTAAATGTGACTTCCTATTTTTCCTATAGAAGAGAATGTGATCAAATAATAAAAAAATGCATCTTGGAAAGATCTCAATGTTCATTGGAAACATTGAACAAATCAAAAAACCACTTTGTTTTGTAGGTATTGATTAAAGGATATAGCTTGAGGGCAGAAAATCCAGTTCTCAAAAAAAATGATCTCTTGTCCCACCATCAGTGGAGCTGGAAGTTCCATCAGTGAAGATGTCCCTAAGACCTTGTATCTTTAAGCATCATAAGTTACCTTCCCCAGTCACTAACACTTTCAAAAGTCAGGCTCTGACAGCTTAGGTATGTGGAGATGGTACAAGGAAGGGAGGAAACTGCCTGGAAAGACCTAGCCCAGACGTCATCTTAAAGTGAAGGCCTCTTGTAGGTGATGGGAGAGGACTGGGGAAACTTGAGGAACCAGACACCTAATCAGGGGCAGAGCATACACTGTGGGGAAAGACAAATGAGAGAAATCTCTTTCACAGTTTTGCTGTTGGCGCACCTTGGTTGTACATGGCTGGATGATATTAAAAATATTTAAGGAGCAGTAGGACTTATTGGGGAGGCTGGTGTTCTCATTGGTGTGTAGCTGAAGGCTCTCTATGGACATGCTGACCAGCTGTGGGCTCAGCACACAGTTTGTACACTAAGGGGCCAGTCCTGCCAAGGGTGCTGTTTTCCTTCTAGGTGGTGCCACCTCAACTCTGGTCATCTGGAGTCACTTGAATGGGAGCCTGCTGGTAGGCTGGCACCAAGTTAGCCCCACCCCAGAAAAATTCTCCAGTGCTGGTGCAACCAGAGCAGCCACTTGAAGGGCTCCAGGCAGCAACTTTTCACCAACCAGTGCATAAGTATTTCATGACTTTAACTGCTGCTCTTGCCTAGAGGCTGAATCTAAGCCCCCTCCTAAGCAACATCTTTGCTTTTCTGAAGGAAGCATGGCAGTACGATGTTCTGTCAAAAGCTACTATATCTTGGGGATAGGTTCTAGTCTCATCTTAACCAATAACTTAGGCAAGTTACTTAGCCTGTTTGAGCCTAAGTTTCATCATTAGTAAAATGGGGATAAAAACTCTTACTCTTGTTTGCCTCACAGTCTTCATTGTGTCAACAAGAACATGTATGTGCAAGTGTTTTATACCAATTACAACTTAGACCTTCAAGGTATTATTAATTTTTTTTAGAGTCTCACTGTTTTGCCCCAGGCTAGAGTACCATGGAATCATCACAGCTCACAGTAAACTCAAACTCCTGGGCTTGAGCAGTCCTCTTGTCTCAACCTTCTGAGTAGCTGGGACCACAGGCACCCACCACAATGCCCAGATAGTTTTTTTTGTTTTTAGTAGAGACGGGGTCTCATTCTTGCTCAGGCTGGTCTCAAACTCCTGAGCTAAAGCAATTCACCCTCCTTGGCCTCCCAGAGTGCTAGGATTATAGGAGTGAGCCACTTCACCCAGCCTATTAACCTTATGTTATTATTATTAAATTATAACATATCAATGAATGCACAAAGGGAGCTGATGGGTTTTTAATTTCCTTTTCCTTGGAGAAAACATTATGGTAAATCACACTAGGAAAATTTTTTGAGCAAATATGAGACTAACAACAACAACCAGGGCCAGAAGTAAACCAAAGCACAACACAGGCAAAGGCATTCATTTTGAAAATTCTAACCTGGGCACAGCGGTCTCAAAGTTCATGTTTTCCCACTGCAATGTGTTTAGCTTGAACACTGTGGCTGAACTTTCCCATTCTAACTAGAGCTTCCTTCAACCAGAAACAAAGGCAAGTCAGTTCTGGGGCTGAAATTCAAATAAACAGATCATGGCACAGCTGCAAACTGGAAAGCAAATGAGACAGCTACGGGGGTAATCCATTAATAAAGTCCCTCCACCCCCACCCCAACACCCCAGAGGCCAAGAGTGAGGCAGCCTCTTCCTCTTCGGAAGGAAGGAAGTTGACAACTGGAAGGAGCCTGGTTAACCTAGTTAACAACTGGCAGAAGAAAGCTCTGTTTACGACTCCCTTTAGTCACTAATGAAGGAGGAGAGAATTTAAAAAAAAAAAGCTAAAAGAATGTTGCTGTTTTTGACAAGGCTGTCACACCATAATGATTATTTTTTCAAAATGAACATTGAGGTTTTCATTCTTTTGTTTTCATAAACAAGACTGTTCCCCAACAGAAGACTTCAGAGACTTTTAACAGTAGGAGATAGCAGCTAAAAAAAACTGCAGTTAACAATAGCTCCCAATTCCCTTCCTTGTCTGCACTATTTCCTCATTCCCAGGGGAAGGTGAGCTTAAGGTATCAAGAAAAGGAACAGCTGCGGATATGGAATTAGGACTTTGTAGTCTATAGTGAGTTTTAACCCCTACTTACTGGTGTAAAAAATTAATATCAACCCAATAAGAGACATAGAAAGTCTCCTCTCTTTAAATTTGTGCAAGTGAGGGGATAAAATCATTGGCACTTTATCAGCTGGGTGATTTAGAGTGTCATCTCATGATTTTTACAGATGGGAGGTGCACTAGGGATCTTGTCCCACTCTCCTTTTCACAGATAAGGTAAGTGGAATGGTCTTGCCCAAGTTTACACAGTGAATGAATAACTCTTGCTCACCTAAACTACACCAATTCCAGGGAGTAGAAGGGAGCTGTGGATGTCGCCGTCTATATTCTTCTTCTCCAAACAGGCTCTCAAATTCCTCATCATTCACACATGTGTTATAGTGGCCCACACCATTCTTCCATCCATTGTCCCAATCTCATAACATCACCCATTTTAACTCTTCCGGTTTTTCCACCACTGCACTCACCATCAATTTTTTAGGAGGAAAGAATCTTGTACCCATTGGTATTGTAGGATGTTATTAAGTTCGCTAAAGGGAGCATGATTTTTATAGAGTACCTTCGGATATAGAACCTAGGTGAAGTTTCCAAAGTCTGGGCCAAAGAGGAAGGTTTGGCCAAGTCCAGCCTCCTGTCTGTGTATAGCATGTAATCTAAGAATTTTTTTTTCTGATTTCAAATTAATATGAGGGTACAATTTTTTAGATTACATTGTAAGAATGTTTATTTACTTTTAATTGTGGTAATTGTGATAAAAAATACATGAGATGAAATTTACCATCTTAACCATCTTTAAGTGTACAGTTCAGTAAAGTATACTCAGATTGTTGTGCAATGGGATTGCCAAAACATTTTCATCTTGCAAAACTGAAACTTCATACACATTAAACAACTCCCCTCCCCTTTCCCTCTTCTCCCAGCCCCTGGTAACCACCACTCTTTTTGCTCTTATGAATTTTACTGTTTGTGAGATGTTGATTCGAATCACTTATTACTAAATAGAGTTAAATTTCAAAATTGGGGAATGATTTGCTTAAGAACTAATTTACAGCAGATTTAAGACTTCTTCTTTAATATCACCCCTTCTCTCATGTGTCTTTTTTTATGGTGATGAAAAACAAAACATAGGCAGGCACGGTGGTTCACACCTGTAATCCCAGTACTCTGGGAGGCCAAGGCAGGTGGATTGCCTGAGCTCACAAGTTTGAGACCAGCCTGAGCCAGAGCGAGTCCTCATCTCTAAAACTAGCCTGGTGTAGTGGCGGGAGTCTGTAGTCCCAGCTACTTGGGAGACTGAGGCGAGAGAATCGCTTGAGCCCAAAAGTCCAAGGTTGCTGTGAGCTATGATGCTACAGCATTCTACAGAGGGTGACAAAGTGAGACTTTGTGTCAAAAAAAGGAAAAAGGAAGGAAGGAAGGAAAGAAGGAAGGAGAAAACATAAAATTTGCCATCTTAACCACCTTTTTTTTGAGACAGTTTTGCGTTGTTACTCTTGCTAGAGTGCAGTGGCATCATAGCTCACAGCAACCTCAGACACTTGAGCTCAAGCGATTCTCTTGCCTTAACCTCCCAGTTAGCTGGGACTACAGGTGCCCACCACAACACTTGGCTATTTTTTTAGAGACGAGGTCTTGCTCTGACTCAGGCTGGTCTCGAATTTGGTGCACTCAGATGATCCACCTGCCTTGGTCTCCCAGAGTGCTAAGATTATAGGTGTGAGCCACTGTGCTTGGCTTAACCATTTTTTTTTAAAGTATGATAGTTTTAACCATATAAACATTGTTGCTTAACAGATCTCTAGAACTTTTTAGTTTTGTAAAACTGAAACTCTATGTCTATTGAATAGCACCCCCCCCCCCATTTACTCCTCCCTCCAGGACCAGGAAGCCAATATTATGCTTTATAAGAGGCTTACTACTTTAGATAACTCAAATAAATAAAATGATATAACATTTGTCTTTTCATGACTGGCTTATTTCACTTAACAAAATATCCTAGGGGTGGTGCCTGTGGCTCAGTGAGTAGGGCACCGGACCCATATACCGAGGGTGGTGGGTTCAAACCCAGTCCTAGCCAAACTGCAACCAAAAAATAGCCAGGCGTCATGGCGGGTGCCTATAGTCCCAGCTAATCAGGAGGCTGAAGCAAGAGAATCACTTAGGCCCAAGAGCTGGAGGTTGCTGTGAGCTGTGATGCCATGGCACTACCAAGGGCAACAAAATGAGACTCTGTCTCTAAAAAAAAAAAAAAAAAAAAATATATATATATATATATATATATATATCCTCAAGGTTCATCTCTGTTGTAGCATTTGACTGGATTTCCTTCCTTTTGAAGGCTGAATAATATTTCATGGTGTATGTGTATATATATATATATACACATTTTGTTCATCCATTAATGTGTTCATGGACAATTAGGTTGTTTCTACCACTTGGCTATTGTATGTAATGTTGCTATGAACATCAGTGTGCAAGACCTCTCTGAGATCCTGCCTTCAAGTCTTTTGGGAATGTACCCAGAAGTGGGCTTGCTTGATTGATCACATGGTGGTTCTTTTTTATTTTTTGAAGAATTACCATACAGTTTTCCACAACTATTGCACTATTTTATAATTCTTCCAATAATGTATAGGGGTTTCAATTTCTTTGCATCCTTACTACTAGTAATTGTTATTTAATACTTTTTTTATTTTGTTTTATCTTGAGATGAGGTCTTACTATGTTGCTCTGGCTGGTCTCTAACTCCTGGGCTCTAAGTAATTCTGCCACCTAAGCCTTCTGAGTAGCTGGGTGCTACACCATCACACCTAGCTATTTTATGCTTATAGCAGCCATCCTAGTGAATGTGAGATGATATCTCATTGTGGTTTTGATTTGCATTTCTCCAATGATTAGTGATATTGTATGTCTTTTCGTATGCAGTTTGTCCATTTGTATACCATCTTTGTCAAATGTTACTCAAGTCCTTCCTTTGTTCATTTCTAAATTGGATTATTTATTTTTTTGTTGTTGAATTGTAGGAATTCTTTATATATTCTAGATATCACTCCTTAACAGATATATTATTTGCACATATTTTCCCTCATTCCATAGGTTTTCTTTTTTTGTTTGTTTGTTTCTTTTCTTTTCTTTCTTTTTTTGAGATACACTTTCACTTAGTCCCCCTGGGGTTGAGTTCCATGGCATCATAGCTCACAGCAACCTCAAACTCTTGGGCTCAAGTGATCCTCTTGCCTCAGCCTCCTGAGTAGCTGGGACTACAGGCACCTGCCACAACATCTGACTATTTTTCTTAAAGACCGAGCCTTGCTCAGACCAGTCTTGAACTCCTGATCTCAGGCAATTCAACAGCCTCGGCCTCCCATAATGCTAGGATTACAGGTGTCAGCCACCTTGAGCAGCCCCTCATTCCATAGCTGTTCATTACACTCTGTTGATTATATCCTTTGATACACAGAAGTTTTTGAGTTTTATATCATTCCATTTGTGTATTTTTTAATTTTTTGAAATTTCAAATTAATACATGTGGCTGTGTTCCAATAAAATTATTTATGAGCCCTGAAATTTGAATTTCACACAGTTTTCACCTATTAGAATATAGTTTTTCTTTTGATCTTTTCATCCATTAAAAGAAATTATATATTTCATCTATAATGTATATTTGTATACAATGTATATTTTTTCAATAAATATATTGAAAAAATTTTTGAATATATGTGACAATTTGAAAAAATTTTCAGACAATCTATATAGTCTGGTTAGGTATGTCATGAATTCATAAAATACATGTAGATAGTAGCCTTTTAAAAATTATTTAGAAAAGGTCTCATTCTGTTGCCTGGGCTAAAATGCAGTGACATGATAATAGCTCACTAGTTTGATAGTAGCCTCAAACTCATGAGCTCAAGTGATCCTGCTGCTGCAGACTTCTATGTAGCTGGGTCTACAGGCACATGCCACCATGCTTTGGTAATTTATTTTAATTCACTTTTTGGTAGAGGTGGGGTCTTACTATGTTGTCCAGGCTGGTCTCAAACTGCTGACCTCAAGCAATCCACCTGCCTTGGCCTCACAAAGTGCTGAGATTATAGGCATGAGCCCCCACACCCAGCTGATACTAGTCATTTAGATCATTTATTACCAGAAAATATGCACAAATCTGTTCTTAAAAGTTAAAATTTATCAAAACTAACGCACACAAACACAGACCATTTATGGTACCATTGGGGTTAAGAGAAATGTAAACAAATGTAACAAGATGCAGTATTAAATCATGACTGCTTAAAATGAACTGCAGTAAACACTGTGTACTATGCAGTAATTTTATAGCCACCTCCTTATGTTACTGCAGTGAACTCAAGTGATTGTCTCTTAAAATACCATGTGACACTAATCATCTCTGTGTGAGTTGTCTCCACTAAATTGCTATTGCTTGTATTTTTCATTGTGTTTAGTAGAATACTGTAAACTTCAAATAACATCATCATGGGATCCACATAAAATGGCACTAATGATGCTGGAAGTGCTCCCAAGAAGCAGAGAAAAGTCATGACATTATAAGAAATTGAATTGTTTGATATATACCATAGATTGAGGTTGGCACCATTCTAGACAAATGATTTATCTTGTACATAGAAGACATAAACTTAAGGTATTAATAAGCACAGTACAGTACTGTAAATGTATTTTCTTTCCTTTTTTTTTTTTTTTTTTTTTTTTTTTTGAGGCAGAATCTCACTTTGTTGCCCCTGGTAGAGTGCCATGGTGTCATAGCTCACAGCAACCTCAGACTCTTGGACTCAAGCGATTCTCTTGCCTCAGCCTCCCAAGTAGCTGGGACTACAGGCACCCACCACAATATTTTCTCTTCCTTGTGATTTTCTTTTCCCTAGCTTACTTTACCATAAGAATACAGTATATAAGACACATAACATACAAAATATGTGCTAATTGACTGTTTTTGTTATCACAGTAGGTTATTAATTTTTGGGAGAGTCAAAAGTTTTACTCAGATTTTCAACTCTGTGAGGATGAGTGGCCTTATCCCTCCCTAACCCTTGGGTTGTTTAAGGGTCAACTATAGTTGCAACAGAGACCAACTTGGTTCTCTTATCTCTTCACACTGCTGCTCAGTGCACTGTAAATTGCAGTGATGCACTCTTCTGCATTTCAAGTGTTATGCATGTTTCCATATTGCAAACTTTAAAGAAAATTTCCAATGCGTACCCATCACATCAAACAAGAAAAATAAAGTAGCAGTGGCTAATGCCTGTAATCCCAGCACACTGGGAGGCAGAGGCGGGTGGATCGCCTGAGTAAGAGCAAGACCCTGTCTCTAAAAATAGCCAAGTGTTGTGGCAGGTGCCTATAGTCCCAGCTACTCGGGAGGCTGAGACAAGAGAATTGCTTGAGCCAGAGAGTTTGAGGTTATTATGAGCTATGATGCCATGACAGTCTACCAGGGGCAGCAAAGTGTGACTCTGTCTCAAAAAAAAAAAAAAAAAAAAAAGAAAGTGGAATTTGGTTGTTATATTTAAATGACACATTGGAGCATATTGCAAGTACAAGTTGGATCTATCAGGTGTAGAACACAAATGTCTTAACACTGTAATTGGGTAAATGAGGTGAAGGCTATGTTGATTAGTAGAATGTAAGCACTCCAATTTATACAAATAACAACACATTGAATCCCATAATGGCATAAATGTATTCATGATCTATGTACAAATGACTTAAATAAATAAATAAAATACACATTGGAGTGTGAATATTTGGTTATCTAATGAGATAGTAAAGCATTGTCTTTTTAATACAGTGGCAGACACTATAGCTATAGTGTGCTAGAACAGTACAGGATATGTCAACAATAAGCATTCTTCATAATATCCCCACAGGAAAGCAATGATCAGAAAATTTAGAAAATTTAAGATGGAATATCTCATCATAGTGGAATTTCCTCACAAAAATAAACAAAATGAAAATGAAGCTGTCACCAAAGTAAGTTTCCAAGCAGCTCATTTATTAGCCAAGCAAAGAAAGCCCTTTACTGATGGCAAGTTAATTAAATTGTATTTGATTACAGCAGCTAAAGAAATGTGCCTACAGAAAGTAAACTTGTCTAAAACTATTAGCCTTTTGGTGAGAACAGTTGCTCAGAGTTGAGGATTATGGGAGCAATATCAATACTCAATTCAAAAACAAGCCAATGAATCTGGGTGGTTTTCCTTGGTTCTTGAATTGACAGATGTTTTCAATACTGTTCAGTTGTCGATTATTCGAGGAACAATACTAGGTTTGAAGTGATTGAATATGGATATGTTAATCTGCATGGAACAGCTAGAAGAGAGAGTATTTTCAAAAGAATGAGGAAAATATCAACTCAGTGCACCTGACATAGACTCTGCTACGATGTGTTACAATTAATAGTAAAAAAAAATATATGTGTTGAACAGAAAAAGGCTTGGCTAGTCAAATGTATAAAACTTGTGAAAATGTAAGGTGTTTAAAGCCTATGGATATTCATTGCATTATTCATCATCAGGAACTCTGTAGAAAATATTTGCTTCTATCATGTATTATTGTACACTAGTGTCAGTGGTGAACTTCATGTGCTCTCCTGGACTTCTCACAGATAGTAGTTCTGTGAATCATTGTCAAAAATAGAAACTGACTTGCCCTACAACACTGAAGTTCAATGGCTTAGCAGTGGTAATGTTTTATTGAGGTTTTTTTTTTTTTTGAGCTCAGGACCAAGACTGAAATTTTTCTGGAGGAGAAAATGTACCCTCAATCACTATTATTAAACCCTGAATGTATGGAAATTTGTTCTCTCCCTTGTTATATGTATAAACATCTACATAATGTCCTCAATTTTATGACTTGGGACACAAAACCCAAAATATTTACTATCTGGCCATTTACAGAAAAAGTTTGCCAATTCCTACCATAGACAGTTGAATGATAGCCACTTGGGTCTTAGTGAAAAACATTTCTCCCTGCCAGCAAAAAACCCAATGTCTGTGACAGAGCCTAGGCTCCTTGAACCTATTATACTTTGGGCCTCCCTACTTTTTCTTGGCATTATTCACAATGCTCCCTCAGATGGGGTCAGCTATTGTCCCATTGCTTTGTGTTAGGGTCTTAATCTCTTTGTCAAGGGAATCTACCATCAGTCAAAAGGTCATCTTCGGTTCTACTCTCAAGGGCCCTGAGGGGTATTAATTTAAATAGGATTTCTGATTGTCAACTCTGATGATTCAGATTTTCCGAAGCTAGATAGGCTGTTTAGGGTCCTCAATAGAGTGATATAGCTCAGGCTTCCTATCACATAAACCAGAAATTTTGCTGCTGCCTTCTGCTACTGTCACCTTTTTATTCCTATATTGAGTTACAAGATGTTGAGAATCCTCATTAAGGTATCACCCAGTGATCAACTGGAACAGACAACTGTCTAGAGAACTATTAAGTTATAACCTCCAGTTATCCCTGTCTTTGTTTATAAGTGCAGTAATTTAAAAATTACAGATGTGCTGAGTTACTAAATACTCTTTGGGGGAGTATAAATTTACTAATTCAGCAGGATCTAATTCAGTAACTATGCTCCTCTAAAACCACTTTGGTGAGTGTGATTGTGGCCCTAGAAAGGGCAAATAACTTGCTTTTATAAGCTTTAATGGCTTGAAATGACTTAAACATTAGCTGTGTGACAAATTGCTTTGCATCCTTACTTACACATCTTTACTCCAGTTATTTGTATTCATGGCTAAATGACAAGACAGAAATAGCCATCACAGAATGGATATTAAAACAAAGATAAAGCTTGGAAGTATTTGTGATCAGGAAATGAAAAGAAGACAATTAGTCTCCAGGGTGCATACCATTATTAAAAAACAAAACAAAACAAAGCAAAACAACTTCCATGATGAAAATTCACTAAAAGTTTTTTTTTTTGCTTCTTTTGCAAAACATAGAGTCACTGATACAGAGTTTATGGATTGTAACTTTTAAAGATAGTTGCTTATTTTTATTAGTCTTCCACAGTGGCCTTTAAAAGTAAACCTTTATGGGGTCAGTCACTTTTGGATTATCCAGGCTTTTTGAAAAATAATGTTTCCTCTAACAGGAAAAAAAAAAAAAAAAAGAAAAAGAAAAACAATGTTTCACTCCACAGCCACAACCCTTCCTGAGGCAACACCTGTTTCATTAGAGGATGATTTATTTTGTTTTCTTCCTATAAATTCCTCCCTTTTTAATTACAAATAACCCATCAACATCTATGTTGACTTTTAGAGAAAGCGAGTTTATCTCCCAGAAAATTTAACTAAAGCCAAATCTTTTTTTTTTTTTTTTTTTGAGACAGAGTCTCACTATGTTGCCTTTGATAGAGTGCCGTGGTGTCACAGCTCCCAGCAACCTCAAACTCTTGGGCTTAAGCGATTCTCTTGCCTCAGCCTCCCAGTAGCTGAGACTACAGGTGCTCGCCACAACGCCTGGCTATTTTTCGTTGCAGTTGTCATTGTTGCTTTAGCTGGCCCAGGCTGTATTCGAACCTGCCACCCTTGGTGTATGTGGCTGGCACTGTAACCACTATGCTAAGGGCCCCGAGTCTAAAGCCAAATCTTTGATAAGTGTTCCATCCTATCATCATTAGGATGTGAGGGCACTCTCATACCCTTCCATGTAGTATAATATCTTTAGTGGGAAAACCCTCAAATTCTCAATGGAATGGTTCATCTGATGGCATCCTAAGTCATTAAAGTCTTAATAACATATCTACTCCTTAGAAGTATTTATAAGTAAACAACTAATTATCCATATGTCATTTATTGATTTCCAATTTTTTTAAAAAAGAATTTCAAGTCAAAATTCAGCTATCATGCAAAGATTTTCATGTTTTTCCAAAAACATACTTTTAAAAAGTACATTTCCCAATGTAAACTATACAGATGTGGTTGGTTTGGCATATCTCAGCTGGGTGGACGCTATCCAAAAATAGAGCCAAATTTCTTCCAAGACTGTTCACATGGAGTGTTTTTCCATTGCAAACTGCATCAATTTTATGCACACTGCATAAAAACAAAGTAATAAGTTCAGTCAATATTTCTGTGGTTTTACAATGTCCTTCCATTTTTGTTAAGTGATGTAATGGCCTATATTTGAAATCTTCACCTTAATTTTTTTTTCCTAACAATTTCTAAATAGGAAAAAATCTGTATTAGTTTCCTATGGCTGCTGTAACAAATAACTACAAACCTGGTGACTCAAAAACTGCACTTTTATTTTCTCAGTTTCAAAGGCCTGAAGTCCAAAATAAATTTCAGTGACCTGAATCAAGGCATTGGTAGGGCTGTGCTCCCTGGAAGCTCTAGGGGAGAATCTGTTTCCTTGCCTTTTCTAGCCTCTAGAGTCCTTGGTTTGTGGTCTCTTTCTCCATCTATAATGCCTATAACATAACATCTTCAAAACTCTCTCTCTCTGTTTCTCTCTCTGTGCACTGAGGTTGGCATATAATCTTTCTTTTGTGTAAAATCTCCCTCTGCTTCACTCTCATGACAAATGTGATTGTATCTTGGGCCTACCCAGGTAATCTAGGATAATTTCCCAATCTCAAAGTCTTTAATGTAATTATATTTACACAGTCTGTCCTGCTATATAAGGTTATCATTCACAAAATTTCAGAGATTAAGTCCTGGATATCTTTAGGGGCCATTAATCAGCATACCACAGACTCCAAATTTACAGTTGAACATTTAGTTTATAACCTATAAGTCTCAGGCTACTAGACAACTGGAAAATTACTTCTAGGGCTCCAAAAACTTTATGGAAATAAATAATAACTTACATATATGACAATTACCATTTGCAAATTAATGTACATGCCATTTGTTATTAATAAAATACAAACATATTTTATAAAAGAGATTCAAGGAGCCTACTTTGGACAAGTTATTTCTAAATAAAATACTTTTCTGGATACCATTCATCCCTTTTTAACAAAACCTATCATTAGAAAATGGCAATTTATAGAAATATGAAATATATAAAGCATATAAAGTATAAATAATATATGTAATGCAGAGCATCTGCTATGTAATAAGGGCTTACTAAATGTTAGCAATTATTATTGTGTTGGATGTTCCACAAGCAGATGGATGTATTCCAACACTAAAAGCTAATAACAGTAGGTTTTTCTCACTATGTAGGAAAAACAAAGCAAAAAAGATGGAATTCAGTCACTTTTCCTCTTTTTATTTGCTTATCATTTTTGTTTAAACTTTGATACTTGTTACTCCTAGACTGTTAGTGAATGCTAGCAGATGACAGAAAAAGAAGCCAAAGAATATTAGGGGGAAACTAGGAATCAACCAATCATGTTCAGTTCAAAGGCTTATCTGGGATACATGTGCTCGGGTCTGTGCTTTTATATTTTAAACTCAAACAACAGTCGTTTCTTTGCCACTAAAATTGTTTTTCATTTATAGGAATCGATCAAATGCATCAATATTTTACAGTGTTCTTCAAAGAGTACCATAACCTCCAGGTATACCAGCGTCTGGACAAGACTGAGGGCTGCTAATGGGAAACATTCTCTATCGTAAAAGAGCACACATTCAAGATGGACTAAAATGGTGGCTCTAAAGTCTGGCTGTACTTTAAAATCTCCTGGGGAGCGCTAAAAATCCCAATCTCCAGGCTGCACCTAATACCAATTAAATAAGAATTTCTGGGGTGGGACCCAGGCATCAGCATTTTAAAAGCTCCCCAGGTAATTCTGGTGGGCAGCTGTGGTTGAGAACACTAGGCTATTATGTGGTCACAGTAAGGACTGCAATGTGAATTCAGAGAAAAGAGTTTCTCAATTAGCGGAGGAGGAAGAAGATGGAAAACCAACTGAGACTTGAAAACTGGGCACAAAAGAAGGATGGGGGAAAGGCAGAGTGACAGGAACACAGAAACATCTGAAAGCTTTCATTATGGGATTAAAATAAACCTGGTGGTGAAGGGAAGATCCCCTTCTCCAGCCCATTTGTTTTTTTGGGGGATTTCCCCCTCTCCCACTACATCCTGGCATCCAGGTCTTAACCTTCCCCACAATGAGTTCTTTTAAGAACAGATTATTGAGAGAAAAAGATTCTTTCTATTTAGAAACAAAGGGAACAAACTAGCAGAGTATGGAAATACCTAGAAGTAAAGGGCCAAGACTCAGCATCTTTGAATCTAATGGCAACTTTATAGCCTGAAATATATATATTTTATATATATATATATATATGCCTAAATCACATATATTTTTGATTAAGAATGATTCTTTTTAAATACATATATATATATATATATATATATATATATATATATATTTTTTTTTTTTTTTTTTTTTTTTTTTTTTTTTTTTTTTTGGGGGGGGTTTTGTTGTTTTTTCAGCTGTGTT
>CAUYPK010029034.1:0-14780 GCA_963574355.1 Loris lydekkerianus
TAAGACTGAAACTGCAAGAGCAGGCAACCTAAGACAGGGGCTATGTTTATCCACCATACAAAAAACAAAAGAGGGAATTGTTGGGCCCTGCCATGTGCCTGAGGCCTAGTGCAACTTCCTGAGCCTGACTAGATGTAGATCCATGGACCTACTTCCTCATAGCAATGACTCAGCAAGGCCGGGCCTGAAACTGCCTCTACCTAGATACAGCCAACATGGTACCATGCCATTGGCCCAACCCTGTCATGCACCTCATCCCCTGCCTTCTTTCCCCGCCCCTTCCCCACGCTCTATATAAGCAGCTGCTTGACCCAATAAAGTTGAGTTCCTGCTTAAAAAAAAATAAAAATAAAAATAAAATAAAAAAAAATAAAAAAGATGATATTCCTCTCAGAAGGTTACATGAAACAAAATAGTTCTTGCATAGATCTTATTGTGCTTTACATAATGAAAAAAAGACTTAACCAATATTTAGACCTCTGTCTGGTAACGTCAATAGTGATTAGTATATGATATCTTTAACATATAAAACATGGAGGAAATTCTAGAGATAAATGGAATATCTGTCTCAGGATGATATGAAGGTCCCTTTGTTGTTAAACACAGGTGAAGTACACTCAAAAAATGTTCAAAAACTTATCAATAATGCAACAATATTTAAACTTTTATAGCAAAAACTTTTTCAAAATATGTTAAAATAATTCAAAGTACTTTAAAATCATATTCAATGTAAACAAAGGTATTCTTAAGATGGAAGTTTAACAGACAATAATCACATTAAACAGAGACCATTTGTTCTTGTGGGAATATTTTAACCGTAAAAAGAAATTTCTGCTTACCCTAGGCCTGTAATTTTTCTGCATTTTTTTTTTAAACTAGTCATTACTATGTTACCAAGTGTTTTAGGACAATTCTATGGTAATTTAATTTCCTAGTATTACATAAATTTATATGCAGTCTTTAAATTTTAATTTGGCCAAAGTGCACATATGGCCACATACATTATAAAAACCTCCTATGTTTTGAAGGTTTGTTTTCTTACAATGAAAGGAAAATTCTTCTATTTGGGCAACCTAGAGATGTTCAGTTATTTACAAGTGCTCTGTGCTTTAAACCATTCAAAACTCATTTGTTTCAAAGTATAACTGTTAAAAATATGTGTATGACATTTATATGCCCCTAGGATCCATACAATTATTATTAGCTCATAATTAGCTTTTTGTCCTACTAGCGTACAAAGAACCTACACAAATGTAAAACACAGCATTTATAAACTGCATTTAAGCATTTCATATTTCCATAGGTATCTCTAAATAGAGAATGGCTGTAAATTTTTTAAAGTGTGCCCTAATTTATATATTAAAAACCTGAGGATAATTTTGTAGCTCAATGCTTATTATATAATTTATATTAATTTTTATTTTTTAGCATTAATATTTGTTTATTGACTGCACAAGCCTGGAAAATGCTGCACAACAGTACTATGATTTTTGTTGCTGCAGGAACAATCTGTGACAAACCAACGTGCAATGTGTGTGTGTGTGTGTGTGTGTGTGTATGTGTGTGTCCTGGCTCTAAACTGTTAAATGTTTCTTCACGAATGAATATGACATTTTGCTGAATATTTTTAAATGTTTCAGATATTGAAATAATCTTCAATTTATGTTATTACAGTAAATGATTTCAAGTGATGAAACTGTCACTTATGTTAAATTTAAAAACAGAAATTGTACCAAATGAAATTGTGGCAAGATATTTTATAGGCAAAATGTTGAATGGTTAAGCTGGTTGCTACATAGTATAGTTACTTGTGAGAAATTGATAAGCTCAAGGAAGAACCAAGCAGGTTGAAAGCAGAATTTAAAGGTAATATAAAGAGCTCAAAATATTCTGAATGGGAAAATAAAATCTTTTATTTCCGATCTTTTCAACCAATAAAACATTCTCAAATTAAGACACCGCCTGAAAGAACAAAGTCGATGGCTTGGGAATTATTTTGATAAAATTAAAAAAAAAATTAAGATGCTACCTAATGAACTTTCAATAGGGAAAAAAGGAATAAAAAATGTTTTTGAGAAAGAAAAATGTGTTCAAATTACTAGGAATTAAATGTAGAGGGTTATGGCTTTAAAATCATCATGGAAATTAATGGCTCTAAAATCATAGATTGTAGCAAATAGAATTGACTGAATTCAAATACATAGGAAAAGGTGTGACGTTCTTAAGAAAAATGTATATTAAAATGTGGAACAGGTCTTGACCGATATGATTCAAGATGAGAAAGTTATATTGATCTTCAACATTCAATAGGCAAGATGAAAGACAGGAAAGTTGTTAATCCATTGAAAGGCATGTTTTACAATTTCCTAGTAATGGCTTTCCAAAAAAATGATGAAACAAGAAGAGATGTACTTTAGGGCTGATTCAAAAGCCTTGGGGAATAATGAAACAGTGAAGTCAGCAGGAATCAGATTTGGCATATTCTGTGCATGCCCAGCCCTGATGCAAGGGGGACCTGGCATTATTTTTCCAGCAGGACTTCACAGACACGAATAAATCACCAAGTGACTGTTATGAGCTCCACATTTTCTAAATACTAATTTTTCTTAAGGATATACTTTCCCTTTTCTACCATTGTTATGTTTGGAGGAATGTTTTAAGTTCATAAACCTTGGACTCATAAGACGCTAATCTAAACTTGATGTAGACCAAGATCACAGGGTCTTAGACTTCAGTCCAATGTGATTACATCAGGAGGCAGAGAAAGTGTGTGCTTTTTCTGTATATTTTACATGTAGTAAGGTTATATGATTGTGAGCAAGAGAGCACATTGCCTTCCATGAAATTATTGGATGATGTTATTTACTCCTTATGTCCGTGCCCTTTGGTATATAACTCTATAATTTCTCCCATAAAAAAAAAAAAAAAAAAACAAGTGCACTTCTCTACTTGATTTTGGAACTGGCCTTGGTCAATGACAAGTATACGGAAGGAACAGTGTGCTTGTTATGATCTTTCATGGTCTCAGATATTTACAGCCAATATGACTAGTATTATTATATTAAAGAGAGAGCTATAGACTCAGAGATGGACAGGGAGAATGCTACATGATGGTCCTTTGAGGGGGTCAAAGAATGCAAGGATTAGTGGTCACTCCGTGGGCCCAGAAGACAGAATATGGAACCAGAAAGAATTATTCTCATGCCTTGAAATATTATGAATTTTGCCCCGATGGGTTTGAACTTGTCAGGGATCTATAATCCATCTTTCTTCCATTTTTTTACTTTTGGAAGGAGGCTATTGATTATACATTTTTGCCACTATTCAATTTGAAGTTAATAACTTGACTTGTATCTCAGGTTCACAGATAAGGGGAAATTTTCCCATGAGATGTATCGTACCTCAAGTGTCACCCATAATGGTTTAAATTATTTAGATGATGACATTTGAAACTTTGAATTGGTATTTTCAAGTAAGATTGTGGACTTAGAGTGGCTGCTGGTGTCCTTAAGGCATTTGGTGGAGGTTGGGATTGAATGGATTTATTTTGCACATTGAAAGAACATATGTTTTGGAAAGCCATAAGTAGACTATAGCAGGTTGAATTGTGCCCTTCCTAACGATGAAGTCCTAATCCCTACTACTTCCAAATGTGATTTAAATTAGAAATAGAACTGTAATAGAAGTAATTAGTTACATTTAATCAGGTCATACTGGAGTAAGGTAGGTCCTTACCCAACATGACAGACAAGCATAATGTCATGTGATAAAAAAGGCATAGTTTGGAGTGGAGCACCTGCCAGCCAAGGAATGCTAATGATTAATGTTTACTGCCAGAAGCTTCAAAGAACAGGTAGAATTCTACCCAGAGTCTCAGAAGGGCCTTGATCCTCAAAAGTTCAGATTAATATGAAGGTGCAAATAATTCGGTTAAATTGTTTGTGTTTCTATGGTAAAGTTCAAGCTATAGTTGAGACAGTTGAGCCCTTCCTCCTGAGTGTGTGTTGTTTACCCTTACAATGTGACAATAGGGTGAGACTGTCTTAATTTTGTGATTCTAGCCTGCAGAACTGGGAGAGAAGAAATTTCTGTTTTATACCACCCACTTTGTGACATTCTGTAAAAGCAGCCTAGAAAGCTAATACCATGTTTAATATACTAGAGGATATTTTTAGCTATCGTGTGAGGTGAAAAATGCAAGTTTATTGCTTTTTATGTAACTAGCTATTTTCCCAGCAGCAATAATTAAATAGTGTATATCTCACACAAACATGCATTCACACACAAGACTGACTCTCATTCTGTAGTTGATTTCTACAAAAAGTGCATTATTTTATTTTATGTAATAATTTTATAGTAAGCACTATATAATTTTATAATGGGTCTTAATATTTCATCCATCTTCCTTCGCCTATTTTAAATTTTTTATTTGGGATCTTTTACTTGTCCATATAAATTTTTGGCTTAGTTTGTCATGTGTTAAATGATAAAATTGTAAAATATAAGGAATCTATAAAATATTATTTAAATGGTAAGTTATATTGGAGAAAATAAACATCTTTGCTGTATTTAATCTTATCATTTATAAATGATATATATTTCTTGTTTTGTCTCTGTTATTCAATAAAGCTTAATGTTTCTTCGTTAAATCTCATGTATCTTGTGAAGGATTTATTGTCAGGTACTTTGTACTTTCCCTTGCTACTATGAATTGTATATTCTTAAATTATAGTTTTGAACTTTTGATTGCTGTTACAGAAGTATTTAATAGTACTTTTAATGAATAGGTATGTACAGTTTCTTACTCGTTTCAGTAGTGTGTTTTCAGATACAGTGGTTTTCAACCTTCCTAATGCTGTGACCCTTTAATGTCCTCATGTTGTGGTGACCCCCGACGATAAAATTATTTTTATTGCTACTGCATAACTGTAATTTTGCTATTGTTATGAATCGTAATGTAAATATCTGATATGCAGGATGGTCTTAGGTGAAACCTGTGAAAGGGTCATTCAACCCCCAAAGAGGTTGTGACCCACAAGTTGAAAACTGCTGATTTACAAATTCTAAGTAGAATATGTTCTGTAAATAGAACATTCTTTTTTTCTCCCCTTTATAATTATAATATTATAAATATATGATAAATTGTATAAGTCCAGTTTTTTTTGTTTTACCTTATTTACTGCAAAGATTTGCATTTTCTAATTTAATTTCTCTTAGAATATATATATGTATCTATATATATATATATATATTTTTTTTTTTTTCTAATCATGATTCCATCTTCTGTAATTACATTTTCCCAAGGAAAGTTTTCATTTCTCACAGATTATAGTGAGAAATCCACTGTATCATTATTGTTCCTATTGTTAACATGATTTGTGTTTATCTCTGTTCTCTTTTTCCTTGGTCTATCTTGCCTGAAGTTTATTAATTTCCTTAGTGTGTTCAAAATATGAGCTTTTCATCTGACTCAGTGTGTGCTTGGTCAAATTATGCATTCTCTAATAGATGGGTTCAAGGATCTACTAAAACAAGTATGTGATTATAACCTCATCAAATGTTTGAAATAGGTGTAGATGTCTTGTTTTATATGTTTTAAGCCATGTAGTCAAGTATGAGTACAGCGTGTTTACTTCTGCTTAGTGAATGTTTCTTTTATCATTATTGTATGATTCTTCATTAGTCCTATCATATTCTATTTAGTTAAAGTATACCCTACCATTATGATTTTTCCAGCTACCTGTTGTTACTAAGTATGTATTAAAATTTTTCCCCTATTTTAATTGTTTAATATAATCATGTTCCATTTGTTCCTTTTAGACTAAGTGTAGTTGGACATTTCTTATGGATTATAATAATTGAGAGATTTGAATTCTGTTATCTTCTGTTGCCTTTGATTGAATTTAACATTTTCTCATCTTTCTTCTTAAGTTTTTCTATTGCTAAGAAAATTGTTAATTACATTTTCTTTCTTTTAGTGATTACTTAAAATTTTAAAATTGATATTTGACTTACCAATGTGTAACTACAGATTAATAATTTTTTTTTTTTTCTGGGTGTGGAGCAAGATCACTGCCAAGTAACAGCTTCCCTGAAGCTGGGCACCATGAGTCTGGGGAGATAAGACTCCAGGCATCTCCGGCTGGTGGGATCTGCCTATAATCATCCCTTGAGTCAGCAAGAGACTCCCTGAGGAGGACAAAAACAGTGGAAAACTGGCAAGTGGTTGCATGTGTTCGATCGGTCTAATCCTGCTGGCAGCTGTAAGTACAGCAGGAGTGAAACTACAAACTGGAAAGGCCTTACCTGAGAACTGTTTTGGTGTTTTTGGACTTGGCACTCAGTTGAACTGCTGTGAGGAGAGCTTGGGCAGGGGTGCAGAGAATTTTGAACATTGTCGAGGGCCCCAGGCTAAGCTGCTGAACCAGATGGAGCTAACATCATTGGTTGTGGGCCGCAGGGAATAATTGTGAGAGAACTGCCTTGGCAAGCTCCACCCTCAGGGTCACAGAGAAAGAATTGGGAAGGAGCTACTAATCTAGTGACTGAACAGCCTAAAGGCGGGGACTGAGCCACCTTACAGCCTTAACCTTCGGGGCAAAGTGAGACTGGGTTGGCACACTGGGTAAATGGATAGCCACTTCACCAGTGATCCAAGCGACAAGCACTTCCCTGTGAAAGCTTCTGCTTAGACAAGTTTAGAAGTTTAAAGTGCCTTTGAAGAAGTCTGAAGAGAGATTTAGGGTCTCCACCCTGTGGGGTTTGAGTATTCAGCGGAGGCCTCCAGTCGTATCAGCATTGTGATTAACATCTCATACCTCAGAAGATCACCTGTTGCTCAGACAATATTGAACAAGATATACATACTGCTTTGTTTTTCATTTTTTGTTTGTTTTTTTGTTTAATTATTTATTTTTGTTGTTTTATTTTTTAATTTCAATCTTTCTCCTACAGATATTTCCTTTTCTTTTTTTTTCTTTATTTTCGTTCTCCATTTTTCTAGTTTAAATACAATTTCCCATTGCTGCCTTTTTCCATAATTAGAACTTCATTTTTTCTAGTGTTTCTACCCCTATTATTTGGTTTTTAAACTAATTTTATCTCATAAAGTTTATGTTTGCTTGTTTTGGTTTGATTTATAGCATTTTGTATTTCTTCTCTACTTGGTAGAAATGGGGTACTGTGTCCAATAAGGTTAGACCATGCAGAAGAAAGAATTTCAGAGGTAGAGGTCAAAGTTCTTGAGATAACTCAGATAGTTAAAGAAGCAGAAAAGAAGAGAGAGAAAGAAGAACGTCCACTAACAGAATTATGAGACTTTATGAAGCATTCAAACATACGAGTTATAGGAATCCCAGAAGAAGAAGAATGCCAGAGGAATGGAAGCCATACTAGAGAATATTATAAATGAAAATTTCCCAAATATCACCAAAGATTCTGACACATTGCTTTCAGAGGGATATTGGACCCCAGGTCTTCTCAAATCTAACCGAGCTTCTTCAAGACACATTGTGATGAACCTGTCCAAAGTCAAGACATCTTCAAGCTGCCAGGAGTAAGCACCAGTTGACCTACAGGGGCAAATCCATCAAAGTGCCTGCAGACTTCTCTAATGAATATTTCTAAGTAAGAAGACAATGGTCATCTACCTTTAATCTACTTAAATAGAACAATTTACAAACCAGACTTCTATATCCTGCTAAGCTAAGATTTGAAATTGAAGGAGAAATCAAATAATTTATGGATATACAAACATTGAGGAAATTCACCACAAAAAGACCAGCTCTACAGGAAATGCTTCAACCTGTTCTACACAGTGACCATAACAATGGATCGGGAACAAAGTAAGACTCAGAAATTAAAGGACAAAACCTAACTTCCACACTGATGCAAAAGATAAAACTAAGCAATGGACTCTCACAAAATAAGATGAATAGAATACTACCACACTTATCAATTTTGTCAGTAAATGTTAATGGCTTGAATTCCCCAATGAAGAGACATAGATTGGCTGACTGGATTAAAAAATACAAGCCATCTATTTGTTGTCTGCAAGAAACGCACATGGCTTCAAAAGACAAATTAAAACTCCAAGTCAAAGGTTGGAAGACAAATTTTCAGGAAAATGGAATTCAGAAGAAAGGAGTTACAATCTTATTTTCAGATACATATGGATTTAAAGCAACTAAAGTCAAAAAAATACTTTGGTCAAGGGAAAAATACAACAAGAAGACATTTTAATTCTAAATATTTATGCACCTAATTTAAATGCTCCCAGATTCTTGAAACAGACCTTACTCAGTCTGAGAAATATGATATCTGATAATACCATAATAACAGGAAACTTTAACACTTCTCTTACAGAGCTGGACAGATCCTCTAAACAGAAATTAAACAAAGATATAAGGGATTTAAATGAGCCCCTAGAACAACTGTGCTTGATAGACACATACAGAATGCTCCATCCCAAAGATAAAGAATATACATTTTTCTCATCACCCCATAGAACATTCCCCAAAATTAATCATATCCTGGGATACAAAGCAAATATCAACAGAATAAAAAGAATTGAAATTTTACCTTGTATCTTCTCAGACCACAAGGCACTAAAGGTGGAACTCAACTCTAACAAAACCATTGGACCCCACAAAAAGGCATATAAATTAAACAGCCTTCTGTTGAATGACAGATTGGTGCAGGAAGAAATAAAACAGAAAATCATTAACTTCCTTGAGCATAACAACAATGAAGACACAAGCTACCAAAACCTGTGGAATTCTGCAAAAGCAGTTTTGAGAGGAAAATTTATCTATTTAGATGCCTATAATCAAAAAACAGAAAGAGAGCACATCAACAAACTCACAAGCCATTTTATGGAACTGGAAAAATAGGAAAAATCTAAACCTAAACCCAGTAGAAGAAAAGAAATATCCAAAATCAAATCAGAGATCAATGAAATTGAAAACAAAAGAATCATTCAGAAAATTAATTAAACATGGAGCTGGTTTTTTGAAAAAAAAAAAAAATAATTAATTAAATAGACAAACCATTTGGCCAGACTAATTAGAAACAGAAAAGTAAAATATCTAGTAATCTCAATCAGAAATGATAAAGGGGAAATAATAACTGATCCCACAGAGATATAAGAGATCATCTCTGAATTCTACCAGAAACTCCATGCCCAGAAATTTGACTATGTGAAGGAAATGGATCAATATTTGGAATCACATCCTCTCCCTAGACTTAGCCAGAAAGAAATACAGCTCCTGAACAGACCAATTTCAAGCACTAAGATTGAAGAAATAATAAAAAAGCTTCCAACCAAAAAATGCCGTGGTTCGGATGGCTTCACACCAGAATTCTATCAAACCTTCAAGGAGGAGCTTATTCCTATACTGCAGAAATTATTCCAAAAAATCGAGGAGGAAGGAATATCCCCCAACATGTTCTATGAAGCAAATATCACCCTGATACCAAAACCAGGAAAAGACCAAACTAAAAAGGAGAATATCCGACCAATTTCACTCATGAACACAGATGCAAAAATTCTCAATAAAACCCTAGGACATAGATTACAACTTATCATCAAAAAAGTCATACATCGTGATCAAGTAGGTTTCATGCCAGGAATGCAAGGCTGGTTTAACACACGCAACTCCATAAATGTTATCCACCATATTAACAGAGGCAAAAATAAAGATCATATGATCCTCTCAATAGATGCAGAAAAAGCATTCGATAAAATTTAGCATCCTTTTCTAATTAGAACACTGAAGAGAGTATAGGCATTGGTGACACATTTCTGAAACTGATTGAAGCTATCTATGACAAACCCACAGCTAATATTTTACTGAATGGAGTAAAACTGAAAGCTTATCTTCTTAGAACTGGAACCATACAAGGTTGTCCTCTGTCACCTTTACTATTCAACATAATGCTGGAAGTTTTAGCCAATACAGTTAGGCAAAACAAGGAAATAAAGGGAATCCAAATGGGAGCAGAGGAGGCCTAACTCTCCCTCTTTGCTGATGACATGATCTTAAACATATAGAATGCCAAAAACTCAACCACAAGACTCCTGGAACTCATCAAAAAATACAGTAATGTCTCAGAATATAAATTCAATGTCCACAAGTCAGTAACTTTTGTATACACTAATAACAGTCAATATGAGAAGCTAATTAAGGACACAACATCCTTCACCATAGTTTCAAAGAAAATGAAATACTTAGGAATGTACCTAATGAAGGCAGTGAAAGACTTCTATAAAGAAATTATGAAATCCTCAGAAAGGAAAAAGCAGAGGATATTAACAAAAGGAAGAACATACCATGCTCATGGATGGGAAGACTCAACATTGTTAAAATGTCTGTATTTCCCAAAGCAATCTACCTATTCAATGCCATTTCTATTAAAATGCCAACATCGTACTTTCAAGATTTGGAAAAAATGATTCTGAGTTTTGTATGGAACCAGAAAAATCCCCATATAGCTAAGGCAGTTCTTAATAATAAAAATAATGCTGGGAGCATCACCATACCAGATTTTAGGCTGTACTACAAAGCCACAGGGGTCAAGACATCATGATACTGGCACAAAAACAGAGACATAGACACTTGGAATCGAATAGAAAACCAGGAAATAAAACTAGCATCTTACAACCACCTAATCTTTGATAAACCAAACAAGAACATACCTTGGTATAGACTCCCTGTTCAATAAATGATGTTCAGAGAACTGGATATCCACATGTGAAAGACTGAAACTGGACCCACAACTTTCCTCACTCACAAAAATTGATTTAAGATGGATAAAGGACTAAATTTAAGGCATGGAACAATAAAAATCTTCAAAGAAAGCATAGGAAAAACACTGGAAGATATTGACCTAAGGAAAGACTTCATGAAGAAGACTGCCATGGAAATTGCAACAATAACAAAAATAAACAAATGGGACTTCACTAAACTGAAAAGCTTCTGTATAGCTAAGGAGACAACAACCAAAGCAAAGAGACAACCTACACAATGGGAAAGGATATTTGCATATTTTGAATCAGACAAAAGCTTGATAACTAGGATCTATAGAGAACTCAAATTAATTCACATGAAAAAAGCCAACCATCCCCTATAGCAATGGGCAAGAGAAATGAATAGAACCTTCTCTAAAGAAGACAGACAAATGGCTAACAAACATACGAAAAATGTTCATCATCCCTATCTATTACAGAAATGCAAATCAAAACCACCCTGAGATACCATCTAACCCCAGCAAGAATGGCTCACATCACAAAATCTCAAAACTTCAGATTCTGGCATGGATGTGGAGAGAAGGAAATACTTTTACATTGCTGGTGGGACTGCAAACTACTACAACCTTTCTGGAAGGAAGTATGGAGAAACCTCAAAGCACTCAAGCTAGACCTCCCATTTGATTCTGTAATCCCATTACTGGGCATCTACCCAGAAGGAAAAAAATCCTTTTATCATAAGGACACTTGTACTAGACTGTTTATTGCAGCTCAATTTACAATCACCAAAATGTGGGAACAGCCTAAATGCCCACCAACCCAGAAATGGATTAACAAGCTGTGGTATATGTATACCATGGAATAGTATTCAGCCATTAAAAAAAATGGAGACTTTACATCCTTCATATTAACCTGGATGGAAATAAAAAGACATTATTCTTAGTAAATCATCTTAAGAATGGAGAAGCATGAATCCTATGTATTCAATTTTGATATGAGGACAATTAATGGCAATTAAGGTCATGGTGTGGATAGGGGAAAGGGAAAGCAGAGAGAAAGAAGGAGGGAGGGATGGGGAAAGGAAGAGCAGAGAGAGGGAAGGAGGAAGGGGAGTATAGCCTTGGTGTGTGCCACACTTTGGGGGGGCAAGACACGATTGCAAGAGGGACTTTACCTAACAAATGCAATCAGTGTAACCTGGCTTATTGTACCCTCAATGAATCTCCAACAATTAACCAATAATAATAATAATTTTTTTTCTTTTTCCTTCAAAAAATGACATTTATTTTATTTAGTTCTCGAATCTAGTGATGCCTGTAAGAAGTCTATTATTGTTCCTAGCTAATAGCATTTTTTGCTTGCTTATTTATATTAGCCTTTGCTAATATGTATTAATATTAATATGAATAATTAATTAATTCATATTAATTGGATAATTAATTAGTTCATATTAATTGAATAATTAATTGATTCATATTAGTATAGATAATTAATTAATCAATTATTAATATTAATGCATAGTAGCAGAGGCTAATATAAATAAGTAGGCAAGGCTAATATAAATTTATATTTTATAAATATAAAATATTTGTTGATATTTAAATATATTTATATTTAAATACATGTGCATGTGATACTTTACCATGTGTTCCAAAAATAATTTTGATTTCATTTCCATTTTTCAGAATTAATTTGTTTATTAATTAATAATTTTTGTCTGTTAAAAAATTCTGAGAATTTCCTTTTTGTTATATTTTCTCTATAAACAATCATGCCATTTACCAAGAAAGATATTCCTCCCCTTCCCAATCTGTCTACTTTATATTTTATTTATTTATTTATTTATTTAGGTCTTGGACCTAACTAGGACTTCAGTACAATGTTAAATATGTGCAATGGGGGAAGGCATTCCTGCCTTGTTTTCAGTCATAAAAAGACTGAAAGTCATAAAGACATTTTAGTAATAAAAATAAAGATATTGAGACCACAGAACACAGGTGTCAGACAATTAGGGACAGCCCTTGTAGCCCAGAGCCTGCTGAAATTATTCAAACTAACCATTTCTAACCCTGTTTATTCTGCCTCACTCTTTCCCCCACAGAAACCACAATAAAGGCTCTTACCCACATTTTTTTCTCTCCTTTCTCTGTCTCCTGACTGGCAATGGGGCTTCCTTATGTGGATGCCAAACAGTGAGGAATGCTTCCTCCTCTTGGGATCTGGTGAAGAACATCATCTTAACAGCATTATCAGACTTAAGTAGTGAAGAAATAGCCACCCAAGTCCTGGAAAGGATGTGGGGGAAGCTTCAGAACCAAATCACCTTGGAGACATTGCAGCTAAGGAATCAGGAGGAAGAACGTCACATAATTAGAGTTGGCAATATTTCATAGATATCACCACTCAGAGTTAAAAAATTAAAATTTGGAAAAAGTAAGATTAAAGATGGCAGCCGAGTAACAGCTTCCCTGCAACTGGGCACAGTGAGTGTGGGGAGACAAGACTCCAGGCATCTCTGGCCAGTGGGATCTGCCTATAATCATCCCTTTGAGGATACAGGGAGCCAGCAAGAGACTTCTGGACCCCAAGAGGACAAAAACAGTTGAAAACTGGCAATTTGTTGCATGTGTTTGATTGACCTAATCACGCCAGCAACCATAAGTCCAAGCAGTAGTGAGACTGCAAACCGGAAAGGCCTTATCTGTGAACTGTTTTGGTGTTCTTGGACTTGGCACTTAGTTGAACTGTCTTGGGGAGAGCTTGAGCAGGAGTGTGGAGAACTTTTGGCATTATCTGGGGCCCCAGACTGAGCCACTGAGCAGGGTGCAGGAAGCCATTGTGAAAGAACTGCCCCAGCAAGCTCCGCCCTTAGGGTCCCAGAGCAAGGATCGGGCGGGACAAAGTAACCTAGTGACTGAGCAGCCTAAAGGTGGGGACTGAGCTGCCTTACAGCCTTAATCCTTAGCGGCAGGGTGAGATGGTTTTGGCACACTGGAGCCTTAGACTGTCACCCTGGGTAGAGTGCCGTGATGTCATGGCTCATAGCAATCTCAAACTCCTGGGCTTGGCACCACCCAGACCTCCATAAGAGCTGTGAAGCAACCCCCAACCGGTGACCCACACCCACCTGTCCTCTGCATACCCTGACCAGGAACTGCAGGAGCCATGCAACCCTGCATCCTTTCTCCTGTGTCTGCCCCGCCTCCACACTAGCCCGGTCATCTGGCCAGGGACTCTGGTAGCTGTGTGCCCTCTGGAGCCCTCCCTGCCTCTGCGCAGAGCCCTTTTCCTGGCCAGAGACTGCTGGAGCCTTGGGTTTTCTGTTCCAAAGCCACTGGGTGCCAGGCATTCCCAGAACCATGCGCATCACCCCCAGTCCTGTTTCTGAATCTGGGTGTGTCACACACCAGAGCTGCTTCCACAACCAGAACTCCCTAGCTAGAGCAGCCCACAGGAAATACACAGGTTCACTCCCTACAAAGATCCAGCAACAATAGAGTGATCCCGCTGGGGTCTAATCTTGGAGAGACACCTCCCCAACTGTGAGGATGGCCAGAGGCAATGGTGAAAAACAATCATGAGGCAAAATCAACAGAAAAACTCTGACAACATGAATAATCAGAGTAGATCAACTCCCCCAAGGATCAATGGGGCAGAAACAGCACAAGACCCCATGAAAAAACAAATATCTGAGATGTCAGAAATTGAATTCACGATCTGGATAGCAAATAAGATCAAATTAGAATTCCAAGAGTTATCTCAAGAATTCAACAGATTCAAAGACCAAATGACCAAAGATTTTGACACATTGACACAAGAAGTTGCATCCTTCAAAGATCTGAGAAACACAGTAGAATCCCTCAGTAACAGAATGGAGCAAGCAGAAGAAAGGATTTCTGACATTGAAGACAAAGCTTTCAAACACTCCCATACCCTCAAAGAGGAAGAGAAATGGAGAGCAAAAACAAATCACTCTCTCAGAGAGCTATAGAATAATTCAAAGAAAACCAATATTTGTCTTATAGGGATCCCC
>CAUYPK010029035.1:0-11191 GCA_963574355.1 Loris lydekkerianus
TCAGCAAGGCCCGGCCTGAAGCTGCCTCTACCTAGATACAGCCAATGTGGTACCATGCCACTGGCCCGACCCTGTCACTCACCTCTTCCCCTGCCTTCTTTCCCTGCCCCTTCTCCACAATAAAAAAAAAAAAAAAAAAAAAAAGTCTTCATTTCTCCTCCATTTAAGAAACTTGGTTTTGCAGGATACAACATTCTAGGTGGTCCATTGTTCTGTTTTAGAAGACTAAGCATGGGGCCCAATCCCTCTGACTTTTAAGGTTTCAGTTGAGAAAACTGCAGTTAGTCTGAAAGGTTTTCCTTTGTAAGTTGCCTGCTGTTTTCACCTTACTGCTCATGATAGTGCCTTTTTCATGTTTACTTTGGCCAGGCTTATGACTATATGTTATCATATATGTTGTGATGATTGCCTCTTTACAATGAATCTCCCAGGAGTCCTATATACTTCTTATACCTGGATGTCTAGATTTCTAGGATGACCAGAGAATTTTCCTCAATTATTCCCACAAATGAATTCTTCAACTGTTGTATATTTTCTTCTTCGTCTTCAGGGATGTATGACTCTTATGTTTGTTCTCTTTACATAATCCTACATTCCTTATATGTATTGATTGTTCCTCCTATTTCTCTTTTCTTTTTCTTTGGCTGACTTGTTTAGCTTGTAGGTGTTATCTTTAAGCTTTGAGAGTCTTTCTTCTGCCTGATCTAGCCTATTCTTAAGGCTTTCCACTATGTTTTTTATTTCCTTAAATGAATTTTTCATTTCCAGAATTTCTGTTTTTTGTTGTTTTTTTTTTTAATAATTCATTTTCTTTAGATAACTTTTCATTCATTTTCTGTGTTGTTTTTGTGGTTTCTTTGTGTGAGGTATTCATTTTCCCTTGTCTTTCACTGAGCTTTCTTATTATCCATATTTGAAAATCTTCATCTGTCATTTTAACCATTTTATTTAGTTTGGTATCCATTGGTAAGGATTTATTGATTTCTTTTGGGGGTGTCCTTTCACTCTGATTTTTCATGCTTCCATAGTTCTTTTACTGATTCCTTTTTATTTTGCCTCTGGGCCTGTGAGGGCTGTCTTATGGCTGTGTCTTCAACTCTTTAAAGATTGCTTTATGACTATGTCAGAGAGAGGAGTGCTTGTCCTGAGTTGCCTTTGAGGTATTTTAGCAGGTTTGGTGAACCTCTCAGGTTACCTCTGACTGTTGTCTTCAACTCTTCCTGATAGAATATAGTGAGTTTTGTCCCCCAGCTAAATCTATGAACTTGTGAATTGTACTTGTGGGTACAAATCCACTGTTCCCTAATTGGCTGAGTTTGAAGGCACTGTATTTAGCTATGGGATTGTTCCCTCTCTCATTCCTTAAAGTTTGTGTGGAAGACCCAGCTACCAAAATGTTGCTTTGTGTCTGTGGTAAACTCTGGTCCACCGGGTGCAGCACATGAATGCCTTAGCTTTGGGAGTGACCATGCAGCTTGTGTGTGTGTGTGTGGGGGTGGGGGTTGCTGTGTCTCCAACACCCCTTGAAGTGAGAGGGGAGTGAGGAGAAAGACAGGCCATGCCTAGAAAGTGAGATGTAAGAGCCTGAGGGCTCTGCTAAACCTCAGTTGGGCTCAGAGATTGCTTATCTGGCTGCTAGGGAGAGCCAATGTTATCAGATGATTTCAGAGAAATCTTTCCAACACAGGAGCACTGTCTTTGGAGGGGGTAGGGAGGGCATATTCACATGATTTCAAAGACACCAAGCCAAGCTTTTTCTGTTCCTGTCTACTTACCCAATTTCTCTGTAGGGAAGGGGGTGCCCTCTGTATTTGCTCCCTAGAAGTCTGTTGTCCTCTCCCCTCAGATCAGTCTGTGTGTGCCCTAGACACCCGAAAATAGGCCCCTGGTCTGTGTATCTGACCCCCAGGCATATGTCTTTGCTGTTAGTGGTGAGGCAACTGGGAACATGTTTCTGTTTCCGTGAAATAAGCCTCTGGCACAGAGCAGTCTCGTAGTACTGCCAGATGCCAAGGCAGAGAGAAGCAGGCCTCTCAGTACCAACCACTCTCACGGTTGCATGATGATGATGTGGGGGGCATTCATGACCACAGTCTCCCTTAACTACTACTGTGCCTATGTGTGGGCACTGGTCCATCTGACCTGTCCAAGCCACCAGCAGACAGCCCTGACAAATTCCAGAGGAGAGGAGCAGTCCTCTCAGTTCCAAGCAATCTCATGGGTGATGTGGGAGTCCAGGTGCCATAGTCTCCCTGCACTGCTCCTGGGGACACCAGTCCAGCTCACCTGTTGGAACCACCACAGATGATACCTCCAAACACTGGCAGGCCTCTCAGCACTGAGCACTCTGGTGGTTGCCATGGGGTTGGAGGTTACAGCTCCAAGCTGGCTCTAGCTGAAATTATTTACTGTGTGAAGGAAGAAGATACATGTGAAGACGTGTCGAGGTACATAAAAGCTGACACTGATGCCTTGTGGCACTCTCTGCTGGGGTGAGTGTTTTTGTATCCCCCTTGTTGCTGAAGACACCTCAGTGGGGGATAGAGGACCTCCTTATCCTTTCACTTGGCTTTAGTCTTGTTTGGATTTGATCTGCACCACTGTTGTCCTCTCCTCTTCTTCCTCTTTCTTGTCTTCACAACCCTTCTTGGCCAGAACCCCAGACACCTCCATTGTCTCTCTCTTCAATCTACATCTAAGCTACAACTGCTTTCAGCTATCCTAAGTTCAACCTTCCACCCTCCAGCTGGGACAGTCCATTGAGCACTGTCTCTAGGCAGCCATTTTGCCCTGAGTCATGAATTATCTTTTTAACCTGTTATTGAATTTAGTCTGTTTATATTTTGTTGAGGAAATTTGAGTCTATGTTCATCAGTAATATTGACCTGTAATTATCATTTCCTATCCTTGTCTGACTTTATTATCAAGGTAAAACTGGCTTAGAAAATCAGTGTTAAAGTTTTTCCTCTGCTTTTTTCTTTTTTAAAGAGATGGGGAGACCAGGTTAGTGTTCATTCATCCTTAACTTTTTAACAGACTACAGTACTGAAGCTGATTCTTAGATTTTTCTCTGATGGGAGACTTTTTATTAGCGATTCAGTAATCTTCCCATTTGTCTTTTCATATTTTCCTTTTTTTCCTGATTTTGTCTTTCTAGATTATGTTTCTAGGAGTTCCGGTTCTTGAAGGTTACCCAATTTATTGGTGTATAGTTGTTCATGGTAGTCACTTATAATTCTTTGTATTTCTGTGTAACAGTTGTAATATCTCTCTTTTCTTTTCTTTGTTTTTTTTTTGAGACAGAGTCTCATTTTGTCACCCTTGGTAGAGTGCCATGGCATCATAGCTCAACACAACATCAAACCCTTGGAATCAAGACATTTCTTTTTCCTTAGTCTCCCAAGTAACTGGGACTACAGACACCTGCCACAATGCCCAGCTATTTTTTTAAAGGCTCTTGTTCACATGATACTGTAAACTAAAATAAAATCTTAAGCCTTTGGCTGGTATCAAACTCATGAGCTGAGGCAATCCACCTACTTGGCCTCCCAGAGTGCTAGGATTACAGGCATGAGCCACCATGCCTGGCCCTTCACCTTTCATTTTGATTTTATTTATTTGAGTGTTCATTTTTCTCTTAGTCTATCTCAGTGGTTCTCAACCATCCTAATGCCGTGGCCCTTTAATACAGTTTTTATAGGTCATAACCCACAGGTTTAGAACTGCTATATTAAAGGTTTATTGATTTTATCTCTTCAAAAAAACAACAAAATCATTCTTAATTTTGCCAATCTTTTCTAGTTTTTCTAGTGCATTTATTTCTGCTCTGATTTTTATTATTTCTTTTATTCCAAATAACCTTGTGCTAGGTTTGTCCTTTTTCTACTTCTTTGAGTAGTTACATATACATTTGATGATAAATTGCTGGAGGTAAAATTAAACAAACTACTTTAGGCCATCTAAAATATGATATTTTATCATTTTCTTTATGTTTAATCTACTCTGCTAGATTAAACATAAAGAAACTCCGCTAATGTTTTATATGGTATCTTTGTGAAGGCACTTTCTTCTGCTGAAATTTGCTCTTACTTTCTCTTTCTCATAACATTGATAATACTGAAATTTTAGAAAAAAAAAAAAACAATAAAAAGTAGTTGATTTTAGAATCCATATTATCCAAGTCAAAAAATAATATTTAGAAATATTTAATACTTAGTCATCTTTCTCTACCTAATAAAGAAAAAAAACTGTTAAAGGGGAAGTACTACAAAGTCCATGATCAATATCACTTTCATATTTAGCATTTTTTAATTGCCTTTTTCTTTGTTTTTGCCTTTCTTTTAAAATTTTTCTGTTCGTAGCCCTTTTCTAATGTCCTGACTTGTCAATTTGATTGCATAATTTTAAAAAATTAAAGCTTCTGTTATGTTTTTAAATTCATTTTTAGTTGTCTTTTTAAAGAAGTCAATGGTATGTTCAAACTTATACTTACCTCAGGGGGATAGTTAGAAAGAATATTCATAAAGATTTGGGAATGGTTATATCAGAAAAGGACACTCACATCAGAAGGATTTATATGGAATGTCTGATGCACACATATATGTGAACATTTATAAGGATTTAATCTTTCATCAATGAGCAGGTGATGGGTGCACGTAATGTTTTTAGATCCGTACATACCACAATAGAAACATAAATTATCTTTTTATTATAATGTTCCCAAAAGCAGAAGACTTCTTAGATTATCTGCTATATACTTTAGCAAATGTAGGATTATTTCTAAAAGAATGTCTTCCAGGCCTTGTTTAAAGTTTAGGTTTCTTTGTCCATGAGCATTTTCTATAATGTCACTGACTTTGGTTAAGTAGCAGATCTAAAAATAATGTTATACTTACATTTGATCAACTTCATCTTAGTAGTTCTAAATATTCACAAATAATGCCCACATTTTTTAATTTTTTAATAACTAAAGCTATTGTTTTAATTAGAATATTTTGAAAATACCTAATAGATAATATCGAAATAATTCAAACAAATTATTATATTACAAAAAAGTATCCATCATTATTAAAGTCTTTATATTACTTAAATATCTTTATATTTATTAGAGTAGCATCTTAAATATCCTACTGGACAAACAATGGAGTCATTTTTATCATTGATTTGACCAGTAACTATTTTGATGTGGAATATTAAAACATTTAATTATAAATCAAAAGTTCCCCACTCTCACAAAAAATAAAAAAGTTCACACCTTTGGAAAGCAATTCTACTTTAGATAGCTTATCCTAATGAAAGAACAATATCCTAAACAAAGAAAAATTAAGAAAGGAAGGAAAATGTCTACCTATCAATAAGGTCCTTTAAGGAAAAATTGGAAAGAACATTAATGCCTAGCATATGGAAATAGTCAATGAAGCTAGTTTCCATTTAATAAAACTTTATGCAAGTTCTGCCTGCACTATTCAGAACTAACAGCAAACTCCAGTGCAGACACTCAAGATATACCTAATGAATACATGAATGAACCATCCCTTCACAGCTTTATAATTATGAACCCTATGAAATTAAATGGCAAAAATGCTTCTGATTCAAAGTGAAAATTTTAGCAGAAAAAGTAAACACAGAAATATATATTTTGGCTACTATGAAAAACTGTGTGGGCAAGTGAAAAGGAATCAAATATAAACATTTAACATTATATATATAAATAATAACAATATAACAAAGATTATTTTTCTTTTTGAATTTTTTGTTATATTTTTATTTTGTAAGATGAATAAAGCCCAGATGTGTACATGAGTGACTATGCCTAGTGCCTTCGACCCTACATCGATGGACTCTGCCTGAGGGTCAACTCTTTTTCTTCTCCACTCCAAGTACTAAGCTTTGATTGCATACTACTTCCCTTGCCTGAAACGTCCTCTGCACTCTTTCCATCCTCTGCTTTGGCTTCCTTGTGTCTATCTATTTTGGCTCTCCTAACGTTTGCAATAGTAAGAGCAAGTCATCTTCACTGTGCCAAGCAGAAGGGCTCTGGTTGTAACTGGAGTAAAGCTCATGTTGTGGCTGTAGATCCTTTGATATATATAAATCAAAGTATAATTTTACCTTTAGCCTCATAATAAAGCATATCTTGTTTCTGAATACAAGTCCACTTTGAAAGGTCTGAAAACCAAGTAATAATTTTTAAAATTTAGAAAAAAGTAACAGAGACAGAGGGATAACAATGGATTGAGGCAATAAATACAAAAAGTATGAAAAATTAAAATTCAGATGAAGATTAAATTGGTCCACAAAATTCATGCTCAATTTGGGGCAGAAGTAGGATAATAAGCATTTGATTATTGGCAAATACTCCTATAAGGAAAGCACTCACAATTTTTCACTCATCCAGGCCACATGAATACCTCAGTAGCATAGCATTTTATTCCAGAAACAACATATTAAAATCCTTCCATTGCCTGAAAACATATACCGTCTAGCAAAGAGGCTAATCATGATGTGAAGGGAATACTGGAGGTATAGAAGTGGATAGGGGACAATGGTGGAAGGATGGTCCTAGATGAGAGCACATACAGTGATGGGACCTCACAGCATGTGAAACATTGTCGTGATTTTAGCACCTCATGTGATTACACAAAGTTCTCACTTAATGTTATTAATAGGTTCTCGAAAACTTTAACTTGATGTAAAATGAGGAAGAAGACAAACAGTTCTAGCGCATGGTAATTGATGTAAATGAGAGTTAAATTCCTATGACATATTTCTGTTCACAAAAACATCACCAAAATTCTAAAAAAAAAGAGGAAAACAATTTTAATATTAAATATTGAAACAAACATGAGATATTCACTTAAGAAAGATACATTAAAAACAAGTTAAGATCATTATTTACTCAACATTTTAGTTCAAGGGCACAGGTATCCAAAGCGTATCTCACCAGTTCAGGACACGATATGGGAAGCAACTCTGAACAAGACGTCATTTCATTGCAGAACCCACTCTCACACACATTCATGCCCACTCAAACTGGGGCAATTTAGACCCTCCAGTTCAACTAACATGCACATCATTGTGATACGAGAAGAAACTAGGGTGCCCAAAAAAAACCCATGCAGGCATGGTGACAATGTGCAAACTCTACATAGATAGTGATCCCAGACATTTTTTTTTTTTTTCATCAACATTATAACAAAACAATGTTGAAAACAATAACATTCTTCAAGTTCTTCAGGTACCTGCTGTCTATGTTTAGATTGGGAGCTTTACAGAACAGAGACCAGGTATCCTTAGTAAAAAGCAAACTGCCTGACATATTCTGAATTTCATCAATCCTAAGGCCCTATAAGGCATAAGTTGAACCATTATAAAGTCTGCTAGAGATTGAATTGTGGCATTCTAACACATGCAATCAAAAAGTTATAAATGTTAAAATGTGGGACAAAGGTGTGCCTTAGAATTTCACTATGCTAATAGGAATCCCGTGTGTGTGTGTGTGTGTGTGTGTGTGTGTGTGTGTGTGTGTGTGTGTGTGTTTTAAATGAGCCACATTCCATAGGTGTCCTCACCGAACTCCTAGAATTGCGTTCTGCTTTGTTTTGTTTGCCTGATAACAGCAAAAATAAGCTATATGACGTCCTCTAAGTACCCAAAAAACACTGAAATTATTCAAATTTAAAGATGAGAAGAATGTTAGAGAGAATTTAGTGAATACTTTTATTCAATAGAAGCAAACACTGAGGCTTATGGAGATCAGGTGACTTGTGGAAAGAAGCAGTTCTGTTACATCAATCAAAAATATGTCTAGGAAAAATATGTCTAGGATATAGCAATCAAAAATATGTCTAGGAAGACTTAAATTTGCTTTTAAGAATTGACTACTAGCTCCAGCAATTGGAATAACCCATTTCAGGATAACACTTACATTAGATATTAATGACTAAAACAAATCTCTATTACTCTCCTAAAAACAGTGCTATGAGTTCTTAAATCTTTCATTTTTTTCTCTATATTTAACTACCACTTACACATCAACTTTTCCCACAGATAAGCCCTTTGTTAAATTTTTCTACAAATATAAGACATGATAGGATTAGATTGCTATTATTCCAATAGTTGCCTGATAACAACTGAGAACCCACTCTCACACACACTCATGCCCACTCAAACTGGGGCAATTTAGACCCTCCAGTTCAACTAACATGCACATCATTGTGATATGAGAAGAAACTAGGGTGCCCAAAGAAAACCCATGCAGGCATGGTGACAATGTGCAAATTAAGGAATCATTTTATGAAGAATATGCTTGCTCGGTATTCACCCTTCTAAATATTCATTAAACTCAGCATCATCACACTTACTCATATTCCACCTGTGTTTCAAAATTCAGCTTTTAAATGATTGTTTTGATTTATTATCATGTAACTCTAGTCTAATAGGTTTATCTTAATTCTTTCCTCTGCTGCCAGAACTGACCATAGCTATAAACTAAACAGATGTATTCACTAAGCTGTCTGCAGTGATGTAAAGATTCTTACCATGGGAAGTTTCGGGCACAGCTGTGGGAAATGTAAATTTCATCAAACTAGGTTTCATGAGTCTAAAACCACAGATTCCATTGAGATGAGTCTTTGGCCTTTGGATTTCGTTTGGTATATCATGTTTACACAGTTTGAAAACGAATAGCAAGCTCTAGGGAGCTCACTAGTTTTGTAAGCCTTTTAGGACTTGTTTTGCTCCATCTGTGCTTAATTCTAAGTGAAAGAAAGGATTTATCTATAGGGCCATCTTCAAAATAATATGGGTCTTATGGGCAAAGCATTTCATGCTGTCATATTTTCATGCAAACGGAAAGTGTATGAAATGAGTATCAAGACTACGTGAAATGGAACACACCAAATATGAGGAGTGGTTAGGAGATTAGCTCATTTGGCAGAATGTAGTTGGTATGGCAGGGCTATCAAGCGATGACACACAGTTTTCATACTCTACTGTCTTTTCCTTACACTCTGAGATGACACATATCTTTAGGTATCTACCCCCCTGCACAAAAACATGCTTCTGTGGATGGATTGTTACTCCCTCTGCTATATCCTTAGGCCTTTTGCACAATTAATAAAATTTAAATGTCAGTCACTCTAGTGATGCTCCCTGTCAACCTTTAAACCTATATTGCTTCACAGCCCTCGTGACTGAGCTTGAGTTTTTCTCTCCTTACTCCCTTCCCCTCTCTTGTCTCTCCTCTTTCCTCCCCTCCCCTTTCTCTCCACTGGTTAGTTGAGGTATATGGCACACCTCTGGGGTGAAGGGCTCAGCCACAACTTGGACTTATCTAACAAATGCACACAATGTAATTGAACCATATGTACCCTTATGTTAATCTGAAATTTAAAAAAGAACTTTCTTCGCTTTCCTCTCTCTCTCTCTTCCCCTCAATATTTTTATGTTTGCTGACTATTCCTAAGAAGAAATCGGCAACTTCTCTGAAAGGGGAACGTATGGGGAGGGCAATTTGGTTGGCAGTTACGATTTTCTTTGATGATCTGGGAAAGCTAAGATGGGTGAACTAAACATATTCCCTCCAAGGTTAATACCTTTTGTCCTTTCTCATTTCATCATCTAATCTATTACTTCTTCATAAATGTTTTTCTATAACTATGTCCTGCTTCTAATTGCTTTTTCACTATAGTACTAAAATTACTATGTAATTCTTTACCAGCTTGTGTTTTTAGTTTCCAGAATATGATAATATACATTTTTTGTTATGATAGATGACAGAGACCTAATTTTTGTCCTGTCACACTGTTTTGTCAGTAATCTAGCCTTCCTTTACTAATTTAAAATGATACGTACAATATAAACACGCACATGCACATCCATTTTTTGGAATCTGCATTCTGTCCCATTTGTACCTCCAGTATCAGAACCATATTGTTTTAAACTCATTATGCTATTTATTAATATCTGATAATCTAAATATCCACTGAAGTTTTAAAAGGAAAATTGGTTCTTGAGATAAACTTTTAAAACATCTTGTCAAATTTTAAGAATAATAATATTGAAAATGTGCTTGGAAATGCCTTAAATTTTTATATTAATTTAGCCAGAACTAAAAACTTAATTTTCTTGGAACATTTTTGTAGTGTGCATAATGAAAAGTTTTTAAGATATGCATCCTAAAATGAACAGTTAGGTTCATCGCCAGTTTCATTTTTTCTAATATAATGGGATTTTTTTTTCCTTCCATTGTATTTTATACTTGGTGGTTGATTATTCATAAGAAAGCTGTATAATGATGTTATATTATACAGCTTTATAATTAATATAATTGTATTAGGCACTGAATATGGAAGAAGAAGAAGAAAGAAAAGGGAGAGGGGTGCAGAAGAGGAGAGAGGGAAAGAGGAAAGTGAGCAGGAGGAGGAGGAGAGGAAGCAGGTGCTAACTCGAGGAGCTTATGGTTCACATGTGTGAAGCTGTTAAGTAGATTAATGATAAAATCTGAGAGTTACACATAAGGCGCAGAACAGAGGGCATGATGGTGAGTTCCAGTTGTCATGACCTAGTCATCATCTTTGCTGCCTTATTTCCTAAAATAATTCAGGCAAATCATCTATATGACAAAATGTACTTACTTTAGCTGGTGAGTATTTACATAGCGTGTCTTCATGCCATAGAGAGGCTAATTACTTGCATACGATTATTTCATTAAATTACTCTAAATATACTATGTGCCTGACATTTCGTTAGGCAATAGCAATATGGTAGAGACTAAAATAGATAAAATTTTGTATTCAGATTGTTTACAGTATATCTGGTCAGATACAAAATACTTTTTGTGAAGACATTTCCTTTGCCTGAGTGTGTGACTGTGAGTGATTACCAGAGTCAGAGCTGGAGAGGAGGAATTCAGACAACAGGAGCAGAGAGAGAGGAGACGTGGTGCCTCTGCCTTCAGGTATCCAAGTGATGCAAGAAAGAAAGAAAGGAAAGAAAGGAAAGAAAGAAAGGAAAGAAAGAAAGAAAGAAAGAAGAAAGAAAGAAAGGAAGGAAGGAAGGAAGGAAGGAAGGAAGGAAGGAAGGAAGGAAGGAAAGAAAGAAAGAAAGAAAGAAAGAAAGAAAGAAAGAAAGAAAGAAAGAAAGAAAGAAAGAAAGAAAGAAAGAAAGAAAGAAAGAAAGAAAAAGAAAT